>AP028436.1:16625581-16657764 GCA_036509395.1 Antheraea yamamai | reverse complement strand
CGGTATAACATTTGGATTTATTCAGTCGTGAAATTAAACAAGCCCCGAAGCCCCCTCTATCACAATTTATGTTCGCACTAGATTGTAAAGGCCCTAAGGCGGAGATACCTCGGATTGTACCCTCATTAATTGGGCTAGTCATAGTTGAAGACGTATTTTGTTTCTGATTTAACTAGTTAGATAAGGGCCAAGGTGTGTCAGTCACGGAATGTTCGTGTGGCTTATACATTACATAAATAAGATAGGGTTGTTTTACTTGAATAAGATTAGGCCTATGTTTGTTTTCTTTTGCCATTGCGTACAAGTGAAAGTTCCTTTCCTAAAAAAAAGTCGAGGCAGTCATGAGGACTATCGACAGAATTAAAAGCTAATACCAATGTAATAAATGAGTTCTCTTTTGAATTTTCATATTAATTGCAATGTGAATGACAATATTTAAATTTCAGGATTTGTTTATTGAAATGATAAATATTAGTACCAAACCCAGTAATAGATTCAGCGTGGCTCTACCACCTACAAAAAAGGTTTCCCAATTGACAGAACTGTTAAGATCGTTTTAGAAATAGCATACAAATAGCACTTCAAATATTAATTCTCAAAAGGTTGCACCAGAACCGCACAATAACGAGTTTTTGTTTTATGCGTCGTGTTTGCAATACAGCTCGTGCCCTTCTTCCACCTTGTAAACGATCATTACTCTCTCCACAGACACGTAAAATATACTCGAAAACCATTCGACCTCCATAAAAACTAAGTATCAATAGATATGAATGTTTATTGCGTACGTTACTTCGCTAACAAGGGTTCTAATACAATATTTTTGCAGAGCATAAATATGAGCTATCTATAGATTACTATTTTATGAGGCAACTAAAATGTAATATTTATAAAAAAAAAGAAATGATGATTGAATTTTAATACGTATCACTACATATTATAAAACAAAGTTTTCTGTCACGTCTGTCTGTCTGTCTATTCGCGATAAACTCAAAAACTACTGAACGGAGTTTCATACGGTTTCCACCAGTAGATCAGGGTGCCTCGACGTCCAATGAGCCCGCTGGTTATTATTAACAAATATTACTCCAATATATTTAATACAAAAATACGTTTCCAAACATTCCCTTAACACTTAATATAATGTTTCATCAGTTTATTATAATGTTAGGTGAAATATTATAAAATGACTAACAGCTAACCATTACTTCATCCACGTTAAATTACAATATAAAACTTATTTATATCTATACATATAATAAGAATGTAAACCTAACGCGTCTGTACTTTTTCGATTTACGTGAAAAAAATTGTTACAGGTATCTAGAAATAAGTAGTAAAATACATTTCAATCATTTTTAGAAATGTCTGTCTGTCTGTTTGTATGAACACGCATCACCTCTAAAGTACTGGGTTACAATAAAACCACACCAATATAATCATAAAACATATCCTCGAGAGAAACTTAGTCTTTGTTTCATTATAATCGGTGCACTCTATCAAAAGTTATTGTAATTTTAATAACGACGCGGCGTAAGTACGACAGAATAGTAGATAAGTAAATGGACTTAATACATTCTGATGACTTTATTAATCACAGTTTTTTACATAACGTTCGACGCGAACGAAATCATATAGTCATAATGACATTTCCAAGTCTCTACTTTCCATGTCTTATTGCTTAACGTCGTATCGTAGAAGCTGCGGAATTGTCACGTTTCTGTTACAAACGTCGTGTCGCCGATGAAACGGCGGGTAATGTGCGACGCCATTAAAAGCCCATAAATACACAATCGTCTCTATAAACGTCACTGCTTCGTAGTTTGTTGTTGTGAATAAAGTGCACGGTGCAATCTACAATGTTGTGTTTTATTGCTTCATGTTGTTTCATTACACGCTTAGTGAATAGTGAATTACGTTAGTTTATGGTTTGAAATATGAATTGATCAAATCCTGGTTTAGGATGGTGTTGTTTATGTGCCCGTATTCATACAATACAATACCGTACATACAATACTTGCCAAACTTTTTGGCCGGTCTAAATATAGTTGTGCATAATACAATTTTAGGTATTAATACGTATTATAATTATATGTATAACATTGAGACAACCTAATGATAAATAAATGTCAATTTTAGATTTCTTAATCATATTTTAACTTTATTTTGTCTTAAATTCCAAATTACAGGCAGGAACTTACGGCTATATTCAGAGTGGCCAGAAAGATTGACGACCTCTGTACTCAATATTATAAAAGTCAGGCATATTCGTTCTTATAATCGAAGATAGTAAAGTTCATTATTGGGTGACACGACATTGATGATTATAAAGTTCATAGTTTTATTTGTTTTTTTTTTCATTTCTAATCTGCAAAATTTTATTGCTTACTTATTGATGAAGGTTATTGGGTATCTAGTATCATCACGCTAGGAGCATTAGGTGCAGAGCTACTATTACACGAATTATAAGTTGGAAGGTACTCTAGGAAGAATTAATTAATGGGGCAGACAGGCCATGTGACGCGACGCGTTGTATCTGGGGTCGAGGGTGATTGAACCGCCCGACGGGAAATTAAACGTGGGTAAACCCGTGAGGCACAACTAGTTGTTAATAAAAGAGAATTGGTCTCTGACGACGCTGTACATAAATCTGTAGTTTCTTTAACTTATATCTTTTCTTTTCGAGTTCATGCTATTATTGTAATTCTAGTAGTCATATGTTTCATAGGTTTTATGGTTTTATGATTTAACTGTAAAACAAATATTATGACTACATTGCATCGCGAGACTGTTTATTTAAATTATTATAGTATATTTAATTTTTATATTATGTACCACCAGAGTTTAAAATAAATAATAGGTATTATAAGGCCTTTTTGTGTCACTTATTTTTTGGGGGCACGTTAATTTTCGAAAGTTGGAAGTCCATAATTGTTTGTATCTTAAAAAGTGCAAAAATGTGCATCTTCTTATTTTAGGTGCTTTCGGCATATAAGTAAGATACTGTTCTAAGATTTTCAGAACGAAAACCAACTTAAGGCAATTTTTCGGTATTTTCGAATTTTCCTTTAAGGATATTGCGTGCCCCCGCATGCCCCCATAAAAAAGCCCTGGGTATTATGACGTAAAAAAACTAACATAAATAGTTTACTAAAATTCACCACGTTTTCGGTATGTTATAATGTGAACCGGTTTAAATTTTAGTTGCGAGCGACCGACCAAACGTAATAATCATAAAGTATAAAATTAAACTTGTGTGCTCGACGGAAGGTATAATATGGTATAGATGTTATAACCTAAGGCAAACTGCCAAGAGTTTTCACTGAGAAAATTTAAAATAAAGCCACTCATATATTTTTATAGCGTGCATATTCAAATTAGTTTAGCTAAGTACATTTGATAAGGCAGCGCGCTTTCAAAATGTTTACTTCAGAAAAGAAAACAAACGCAATTAAGGAAGAAACTTTCATTTTAAAAGCATTAGGACGTAAATTAGAACTAACTTGGTCTGACATATTCCACATAAATAAAAAAAAGAAAATAAATTATGATGATACCGTGTTCTACCGTCTGTATCATGGCGAGTGTTCTGAAGAGCTATTTAATTTAATCCCTTCCTCTCCTTTTCATACCCGAACCACGCGCGCTGGGCTTCGGAGCCATAGTTTTACGGTAAATCCTATCTGGGCACGAACTAAAAAGTTCGCAACTTCTTATCTCTGCCGTACCGTGAAGCTATGGAACAATCTCCCGGCCAGTGTGTTCCCTCCTTCCTATAATATGAGGTCCTTCAAGCGTAACGTGAAGAGACATTTATGCAAGCCGGCACGACAGCGGCGACCGGTGAGGGATGAGGAATAGCGTGTCTCTCGGTAGTCGCCGTTGTTTTTGGATTATACTCTGCTCACCATCAGGCACAGTACAGTCACTTTGCTGAGCTACGATTAAAAAAAAATACAGTAAAAATCTTTTATAACGACATCGAAGGGACTATTCATATTTAGTCATAAAAACCGATATTCGTAACAACCGGTGATATTATCGAGATACGGCATTCAGCCGGGACCTTTGTTCTGGGTCTTTTAAGTTAATTATCTTATTAATATTTTTCAACATCGCCAAATATATTGTTGTGAAGCTGTAGAAACATAATGAATTAGTTAATAATTAATACGCATTATCGCGATTGTACAAATTTTCTCATAAGCCAGCTATTTTTTTTTATGTCATAGCTGGCAAACAAACAGGTTTGTCACCTGATGTTAAGTGATCACCACCGCCCATAGACACTAACAACACCAGGGGAGTCGAAAGTGCGTTACCAGCCTGTGTTTGGGGGAAAGGGAGGGAGGGTGAGAGGAGAGGGGAATGGAGGAGAGGAGGACCTCCGGCGAGCTAATGTATTCGTAGAACGATAGAAGTAAAAAATACAGCGGAAAGTTCAATCGTTACAGCGCTAGGCATTAGAGTATTTCAAGTATTGTGGGTTATAAATATAATTAATGAAATTTTCTAAGGATTCCTAGCGTTACCAGCCTTCCGACATATAAACATTTGTAGTGGAAGCGCTTAAACATTGTGTTAATTAGAATTCTATAGTAATTACTTTATAATGTGTTGGTGAACATTATCTACTAGCTTCTGCGCACGACTTCGTACGCGTGGAATATTTACTTTGGGCCAACGCTAACACGCAGCGGAAGCACTTAAAAAGAAAAAAGATCCCAATTTTGAAACATTCTTCATTGGTGCTCCGCTCCTATCGGTCTTAGTGTGATGATATATAGCCTTCCCCGATAAATGAGATATGTAATACTGAAATAATTTTTCAAATCGGACTAGTAGTTCCTGAGATTAGCGCGTTCAAGCAAACAAACTCTTCAGTTTTATAATATTAGCATAGATATAGATTATTTCTTTTATCGAACTACTATTTCTTTATTCTTTTATCGAACAAATTAAACTTAAAAAAGATTTAATAATGATCCTTTTTATAAAACTAAAGAGTATTCAAAGGTATTTAAAGCGGAAACATTAACGTTCAACCTTTTTAAATTTAACGACCCGTTTAAAATAACGATTCGGTAAGTATAAATGGTCAGTCTCGTTTAACCTTTTAGTCGTGGCGCGAAATTTTTCACTCAAAGAAAACAAAAGTGTCGTTTTGTTTTGCAAAGCGAGCGTTGTCTTAATCAACACTAAAATGTACCGCAGCCTACCCAATTAAAAGTTTACGAGGAACGAAACATTCGAATTACTCAAAACCGCACTTAAAATTGTGGTTGTTGATTTTATCTAAATGATAAAATACATAATAATAGCAATTCAAAGTAATCTAATTATAGAATATACACGGGTTGATCTTGAAAAGCTGCTACTTGATTGTGATTAGTAACGCTATTTCTAATAAAGACCAGTAAAATATTCATCGAATGGCAATCGGTCAGCGTATGATCCAAGAATTTCTTACCAAATCTTTTTTTTTTTTTTTATATCATAGGAGGCAAACGGACATGTGGGTCACCTGATGTTAAGTGATCACCACCGTCCATAGACACTTGCAACAGCAGGGGAGTCGCAAGTGCGTTGCCAACCTGTCTTGGGGGAGAGGGGGAGTAAGGGAAGGGGGAAGGGGAGGGGAGATGGGACCTCCGGCGCTCTCACTGACCGAACGAAACGCAACAATGCAAACAAGCACTGTTACTTCACGTCGGTTTTCTGTGAGAGGGTGGTACTGACCCGGTCGAGCCGACCCATTCATGCTGAAACCATTAATAGCTTCAGCGTAGCTCTACCACCTACATAAATAACCTACATAAATCGAATATATTATTGTATATTCAAATTATGTTATTTGAATATTATTTTATCAGTTGTTTTTAATGTATAGCATTTGGACGTCAGTCTAAAACAGAACTACAATGAAAACTCTTTATAAAAAAATTTTGAAGGGAGCTAGCATTTATTTTCGTTATAAAGAGTTCTCGTTATAGGGAGGGAAGTGAACAAATGAATGGTTTGTAAACAAACCAAATTGAACTAATTTCTACGTAATAGAAAATTTTTCAATATAACAAACGACGTTATGAAGGTATTACACTGTATTATCGTTTAGAATTTTTTTTTTTTTTTTTTTTTTTTTTCGGACTGACTATGCTATTGGCCTTTTTAGAGGCCTCTACAGCTTCACCGGACTACTAAGGCGAGCGCTTAAGGCACTCAGCCGATTTTGTTTAGGCAACTAGCTCAAGGGTGCGCGGCACACCTCGGCTTGGGCTGTTGCTGTTATCCCGGATCTATCCTAGCTAAACTATTCTAAGCTATTCATACATATATTCATTTGTGAATCATGCAATCGAAATTGCATGATTCACAAATGCATACGTGTATATCGGAATGAAACAAGCTAAACTATTCGATTCAGCTCGAAAAAAAGGGAAAAAAAACAAACCCATCCACTTTGTGTATGTATGTGCACGTGTGGTGAGAGTTGATCTCATGTGTGAGTACAAGTGATGTAGGTGAGTCACTGTGTCGCGAAAGTGATATCTCGGGGGCTCCAACCGGGGACGACCTCGGCTCGAGATATCACTGAGAACCACGATGTGTGCGGGAATTAACGAGGATTCCTTCCCTCACGGCGGCGTCAGGGAAGGTTACGCGTGCGTGGGCGCAAACACGCATATTAAAAGATCGAATTTAAAATTAACTGAACGGCGTCGGCGCCGGAATCTAAAAATAGAAATAGTAAAAGTTATTATTATTACTCGATCGTTTTAGGGGAAGTTAGACGCAAATACACGGATTTACTCTAACTTATATGAGTTATTTATTTATTAACGGCGGCGCGCACGAGCCGTTGCAGGGTAGCCGAGATGGCTGGGAACCTATGTATCGCTGTTATGGGACCTAGAGTCGGATTTCGGACCGTCTCTTCGTATGCCGAGATCTCCGAGATCTCGTGGAAGATGAGTAATTGACCTACGTAGTCAATACTCGATAGGGAAAAGGAGCATGCGGGGTCGGCCTGTGGAGGCTTAGCCGCCTGGGATTTAGGGATCGGCTGGGACGCGGGCTTAGGAGCCCACGGGGCCTGAGGGGCCCGGTAGGGGCGGGGGGGCGCGCTAGTCGCGGGTACGGACGTTGCCGGTGCACGAGATGTGCTCGGCAGGCTCGGGAAGGACTCTCGGGATATGAGAGGCGGAGGTCGGGGGCGGGCGGTGGCGGCGGGCGTCCTAGACGGGGAGACCTGTCTGGGGTAGCGGGGGCGCTTTGTGCGCGGGGCGCGGGGACATCCGCGATAGTTCGCGGTATGGCCCTCGCCGCGGCACAAGACGCAGCTCGGAGGGTCAGAGGAGGTCGGAGAGCGGGAGCACTCCTTAGTGGAGTGGTCGCCGAGGCACTTAACACACCTGGGACGCAGGCGACAGTTACGTGCGGAGTGCCCGTAAACCTGACAGTTGTGACACTGTGAGGGTACGGACGTTTTGCGCGGCGGCTCAACAATAATGCCGGAGAGGCCGCAGAGGGTCGAGAGATCGAAAATGGCTTTCCCTTCCTTGGTGCGGTCGAGAACGACTAACACCATATTGTAGGGTGCCTTCGTGCGCGGAGAGCGCATGCGGTGTACCTCACGAACAGGAATGTCCTTTTCGTTGAGGTCGTCGGAGATGTCATCGGTTGGGATTTCGGCGGGGACTCTACGGATGACAACTCGTAGTAAGCGCTCTTCCTCGAGCGAATGAGTGAAGTAACCGAACTTGCTATCCCGAAGGAAACGAGTCAGGTTTTTATGGGCGGCAGGGGTCGCGACCTTCACCTGGATACCGACAGGGGTATTCACGGCGGAGGTAAAGGGAATCTCTGCTGTTTCCAGCATGTGACGAATCTCGACCCAGGACGCCTTGTCCTGGATCGTAACGGGGGGCGGTGGGCGGGGCTTCTTACTCGTGACTGCGGGTTCCGCAGCTTGAGGCGAAGCCGGTCTGGAGGGCGTGGATGTCGTTTTTGGCACTTTCGTGCCATCAACGTTGAGAAGTTTCGAAGGCTTAGGGCCCTCGTTATCGGAAGAGGGATTCGCGCGCTTATGGCGCTGGTGGCGCTGGCGGTGCGAGACGGTGGAGAAGCCATCGTTCGCGGGATCTTGCTCCATATCGGAGCCCTCCTCGTCTGGGATGGGAGCGGAGGGGTTGTTCGCTTCTACAGCGGTCTGGTTTTCCTGCAAGAGTAGGGCGAAGGAGTTTGATATAGGAAAGACAGCGTTGGACGGGACTGTGGGCGGGGGACCTCCGTTTTAAAAGATTCGCGCCTCTCTACAGAAGCGATCGTACTCCGTGACGGCTGTCGGACAGCAGTTCATGACGAACTCGCGAAACCGAGCATGTTCGCGCTCGAGAGTGATTGGCTGGGCCATACCGGGGCCTGAGTGGGGATAGGGGAGCCGCGAAACAAACCTCCCTGCCTTAGGGGCAGGGGGGCACGCCTGAACGGAAAGCTACGGGACTATCTGAGTCCGGACCAAAATACCTGTGGGCGAAGTGCAATGCCGCACGGTATAGAGCCTACAAAGCCTAGAGGGAGAGCCCTAGCAATCCCGGGGCCGAGAACGCAGACCGTCGTTTAGAATAACAGTCGTATATAATATATATCTATACTAATATTATAAAGAGGTAAAGTTTGTGACGTTGTGAGTTTGTGGGTTTGTGAGTTTGTGACGTTGTGTCGTTGTGGCGTTGTAAGCGGTAATCTCAGGAACTACTGGTCCGATTTGAATAATTCTTTCAGTGTTATATAGCTCATTCATCGAGTATGGTTATAGGCAATATATCATCACGCTAAGGCCAGTAGGAGTGGAGCACAGATGAAAAATGTTTCAAAATCGAGATGTTTTTTTTTTAGAGCTTCTGCTGTGTGTCAGCGTTAGCCCAGAGAACTATTACTACGTGGACGAAGTCGTGGGCAGGGGCTATAATCTATATACTAATATTATAAAGAGATAAAGTTTGTGAGTTTGTGTACGTCGTAGGGGGTAATCTCAGGAACTACTAAACCGATTTTGAAATTCTTTTACCGATAGAAAGCCACGTTATTTGTGAGTGTCATAAGCTATATATAATCATGCTAAGGGCAATAGGAGCGGAGCTACAATGAAAAATGTTTTAAAATCGCGGCTTTTTTTCCTTTTGAGAGCTTCCGCTGCGTTTTAGTCCAAAATAACTATTCCACGCGTGCGAAATCGCGGGCAGAAGCTATTAACTAATTATATTATCTATAATAATATTATAAAGAGGTAAAGTTTGTGAGTTTGTAGGGGGTAATATCTGGCGAGTCGGAGAAAAATGGTCGAACGAAAACGTTTCTTACGAACGCTGCCTTAATTATGAGATATATATGATTGAGTTCTAGAGAAAAGTTGTAGCTTGATAATGCTTATTACCGCCCAACGAAGTGGGCACGGGTCGGCTAGTATACGATAAACACCCAGGCTTGAAATTTCGGGAGTGGTTTTTATTAATTCATGACAAAGCAATAATATTAAAGAGAAATGGGACGTTCTGAGGTTGACTATTTTTAGAATCTTGTTTGTTTAAAATACTTAGAGGGATAACGTTTCAAAGTATGTGTGTTCCACACATCGACCCATTTCTATGGCGGAATCTTGGTCTAATTTCTATTTTGTTTCATAGTTTGTTTTCTCTTTCTTGAATTACTTTTTTATATTTTTTTATTCTTTTTAATTCCTTTAATGTTAAAAAGGGTTCTTTATACTCTATTATGTATTCTATAATTATCATATTTTATTACTTCTCTTATGTTTTACTTCAAAACAAGTTTTGAATATACCTTATTGAAAATTTATGACGATTTGTTTTCGTTGGTTCTTTACAAAAACCCTCTCAACGTAAGATACTTTCATCACAAACTTTTAGTTTGTAATTTTTATACCGTTGTGAAAACATTTTACGAGTTCTTCAGTATAAAGCGGTAAAGAAAAGTGATCTTAGATATTTCGCTTTTACATTTTCTTTAACAACAAAAAGGATCGCTTAAAGGCCTTCAAATCAGTTATTTTAAGTAAATATTTCTAATTAGATTCAGTAGATAAAACGAAGTATTAACTTGATTGGATGCCATCCAGTATAAGAATGTCGTCTTTTCTTATTTCATTATTGAATAATAACAACGAGTTAAGAAGAATAAGAGTAATAATAATCCGGTCTATCTAATTTATCAATAAATGTTGATGCTCCAGACCGATTTCGGCCATAACGATTATTGAACTCTCTTCTTGGTGTGTTCTAATGTAGCTTATATAGCCAATCATCTTCGAGAAGCAGCGTGCACACAGTACGTACGTAAGGGTACCGTTTTCATGAAAATAATTGATTGCCGCTGGTGTACGGGCTTGAAATTCCTCACACTTGGCATCAGGCATAGTTAGTTTACAGGCTTCAAAATTACTTACTCTACATTTTACCAGAACTCTCCATTCTAGGTGTTCATCTGCCAGATCTTTCCTTCAGGTAGGCTTTATGTAACACTTTGTCAGCACATCTTTATATATAAGAAGTTAATGTGTTAATAGAATGTATCGTAATATTAAAAATCTAACTGAAATCCTAATAATCACAGAGAAGAGTCCATCACAGGGTTCAATTGGTAAAATTTTAAAACCATAAAGAGCCGGAATCGTAATTCCAATGAAGCGTCAATGAACCTGTGTTTTGAATTATAGAGTTTTACGCTGAACGGAACCCGGAGACGACGTGATTAAAGAGCTCGAGTCATGTAAGCCGCGAAGCCGCACCTCAGAACGCGCCCGCGCAAAATTAATAAACCGAATTACTCTTCTTTACCGTCCCATAAATTACATTGATGGTGACTGGTAACAGTTACAGAAGCCGTAAAAGGCAGATTTTATTAGAATACAAGTAAAATCCTTACACTCCGTTATCGTTTTACGTATTTATAAAATACGGTCTGTAAATCATGCGGACTTGTTAAAGCTTCTTACGTCACCTTGAATGTGTAACAGAGTTATACATTAATATGTATATATATCCTTAATAGGAGTAAAGTGCGAGGACTATATTTAAGAAACCAAATACCAATATGAAGATGAGAAACTGTTAACAATAAGTGCAGATCGAAATAGTGGAGTAGTGAGGTATTCGTGCTTGGTTAGATTTCGTCTATCTACAAATATATTTATTAGGAGTTTCGGCATTGTTTAGTCAGTTGTGTACTCCGAGAAGTTCCATCAATAGACATTTGTGCACCCGTTATCTTGACATCAATTAATAATGCAGTGTCTATACAATCACGCAAGCACACTTCATGTATGTTCTGGCGTGATTTACGAAACTGCAAGGATGGTAACCGACAGATGCCGTGGTGAAGAGTGTGGACCGGTTCATTCGCTATGTACCTCGTGGTTTTTGACTAAGACCAAACACAATCATTGAAAGGAGAGACAACAAGACGAAATGACTGAAAACAAAAAAATGTGAAAGCACCGTACACACTCTCATGAATGTCGCCTCCTATTGCCTCCTCGAGAGTATACGGTATAATAATCCGGAGCAATAGTACCAATTCATTTCATACTGAAACGCTTTTACACGGATATTGTGGCAAACCTTTGGGTTCATATAGTACGATATTGATTGGCCGGTGAAGGAACAATATTCCGAGTAAACTTGAATATTTGGGAACTTTTGTGCTAATATCACCGGTCAATGTGGATTGGTGTGGGGATGAGAAAAAAAAATCTCTAGAAAAGAGACTTTAGGCTTTATTAAGCTTTTCAGGAGTTACTATTATTACGAGTCTTTCTGAGGTTCATTTTAATATAAGTGCTGTGTAGTTTTCCCTGATATGTTGTTCAGAAACAAGATTATTTTAAGTGACGTCATTGTTATATCGTTCTAAATTTGAATAAAGTATTATTAAAAATAGCCACTAAAGTCCTGTTTATTCTTTTTTTGTTGTTGAACTGACAAATATTTTATTACACGTTACATCATACGTTATCATATATTCTGGACCCGTATTTTTATCCGTATCACTTAAGAATAAGATATAATACAGTGAACGCTTGTAATCAGCGAATATCTTCTTTAACAGCAATTACTTTTATTTTTAGCAGTCTACGGTGTAATATAAATACATTTTTATAAAGATAAGATCGTTAAAAAATGTCTATGCCGTGGTGAACTGTAATTAAAAATGTTTTAGTAATCGGGCTTGTATAGCGAACATTAAAACTAACGTATAGTGCTAAGGTGATTAATTAATTTGATAACAATGAAAATAAACTATTATGGTAGGTACCTAATCGCGTGCTGAGCAGTAACATGACAATAGAAAAAAATGTTTAAATTTTTTTTTTATTATTTAAATAACGGCGACCAGTGTCCATTAATTTAACTTGTAAAAAATTTAACGTTTAAAGTAACAATTTGAAATTACTCCTTTATGTAAACTTTGAACTTTAGAACAAAAACTGATGTAAGTTCGAACGGGTTGACTGTAATGCGGGTCGTCGCGCTCCGTCGTGGCGAGGTTGTCATAATTTAGAATAACTAACGACACTGTTCGTTTTAATGTTATTATACTAAGGAGTAAGCGAGACAAACATAAATATCTCTATACCTTTATTTATTTTGTATAAGCTATTTTGTAAAAAATATGACATAGATTATTAGTTGGCTAGTCTAAAATCAACGATGGTAAAGCATTTTTAATGAGCGCCTAGTTTATATTCGCAGATTTTAAGTTAAATCTCACTCTACGTACATATAAGTGATCAGAGTTCAGACCACTGCACTTGAATAGCGAATTAATCATGTCAAATATTAGAACTAATGATATTACAAAAGAAAATTCTAATAATGTAAACAAAACTTACGTTTGCAGCTACAGCGATGATCATATCAGATTAAGCGGAATGAGTACATAGTATTTTCTTATGTATTGTCCTGATATTAACATAACTTGGAGAACCCTTTTTTATCGCATGTGTTAACACTTTAACTGCCACGTTGGTCATATATGACCGGCCATGGTTTCTTATGTGAAATGACGGTGGTCTTGCCATGTCATGTTATGTCAAATGTTAGGTTAAGTAGTTATGTCATGATAATGAGTATTTAAAATTGAGGTAGGAGTTTGTGTCGGAATCTTAGTCTGTCATGTGGTGGCTCTTCTATTTTATTCATAAGCATGTGTTATTTAACTCTATATTTTGTAATATTGGTGTATTTTATATAATATAGTTCGACTATTATGCATAAGTGCAATGGATGGAAAATAATACCGTGGAGCATGAATTTTGAGATGCCACAAAAACTCTCTGGAAAGTTTAAAAAAAGGGGTCACCATCTTTTTTTTTATACCATTAGCGGCAAACGAACGTGGGTGTCACCTGATGGTAAGTGATCACCGCCCTCCATAGACATCTGCGACGCGAGAAGAATCACAGATGCGTTGCCGGTCTTTGAGAGAATAGAATATTGAAATTATCGCAGTACACTTGTAATGTTATTATTTCTCGACAACGGTAGTAAAATTCTGGAAGGTTGGTTGCTAAAAATAAAAGTAAAATAAAAAAAAATTACCAAAAAATAAACCGCCTTCGATGTGAAAAACTAATAAAGCACTAAAAAGCGAAAAATAACTGAATTATTAAATTAACCAAATTAAATAAAAAATATTGATATTCGCGCTACCTAATAATATATTTGAAGTCGATGCCAACCTAAATTCATATCATCTATATACAAAGTTTTGGTCCACTCTCGTGTCGCATGATGTATGTCTGTATAGTATACATATTTTATTACCTGCAACAAATTTGAAATGTAGGTTGGCATCAACTTCAAATATATTATTAGGTAGCGCGAATATCAATATTTTTTATTTAATTTGGTTAATTTAATAATTCAGTTATTTTTCACTTTTTAGTGCTTTATTAGTTTATCACATCGAAGGCGGTTTATTTTTTTGGTAAAAAAATTTTATTTTTCCATTTTTAGTGTACATAAATATATCTGGTTTCTAATGGGTACAATAAATCGGTTCCAATTTCACGAAAATACGTAAAGACGAAGTTGGTGAAAATCAAAAGAAAAGAATCATTAAAATCGGTTCATAATTGACGGAGATATCGATTAACATACATACAAAAATATATATTATTATATACAACCGAACGTAGTAACCTCCTCCTTTTTCGAAGTCGGTTAAAAATAAAGGTAATGATTACTTGACGATTGACATAAAATTTGTGGCATTATTAATTTAGCCATACCTAATGTTGATGTACTTGAACAACCATTTGATAGAGCAACATTAAAGCTGACATACTAAGGCATATGTTCATGGGGACGGTTTTTATGCTCTTTATTCTGCTATAATTCCCCTCTAGATGGCGCGGCGTTGCGGCGAATCATTTTTGATAGCGTCCAATCTATTGGCGTGAAAATTGTCATCCGTAGATATTATGACATGGACGGATAAATAACGACAAATGTGGGTGGAACTTCAGTCGTACCTAGTGAAGAATAATATGAACACATATACACATATACACACATATGAAGAAGAATATAGTAATGATACTAAAATAGCATAATTTCATTCGCCACTAATTGATATAAAATTGAATACAAACGAACATAAGCAAAATAATAATACCAATAGCCGGAATGAAACGAAACGCTAAAAGATATATGCAAAAATGATAAAATGAACACAGTTCCGCAAAATGTGCACTCGATTTACCAATATTCTAGTTTCGCTCTTTCATTTCGCTCGAATACCTGGGTTATGAACACAGTATAATTAGTTTTTACACAGAAATGGTTCTGGGTTTAATCAGTGTTCAGTCTGTTTGTTTACATATGTTTGTGTTTTCAGTTTTGATTATTTCAAAAATGATATTTTTCTTTCTGATCTCATAAGCATAATAATATGACTATAAGTCTTTATTTATTTATTCGCAACTGTCTGTGACTTTGTAAGTGATAAGTAAATTATAAAACGAGTTTTTGGCGGGATTTTGGTCTGTCATGTAGTGGATTTTATATTTTATTCATAATCTTGTGTTATTTGACTCTATATTCTGTAAAATTGGTGGTGTTTTATGTAATATGGTTTATTTATTGTGCATAAGTGAACTGAATGTAAAATAATACCACGGACCAGGAATTCTGAGATGCCACAAAAACTCAATGGAAAGTTCTAACAAGAGGGCCACCGTCTTTTTAGTTCATTGAAATTATATCAAGAAACTTGTAATATCGATCCTCACTTGACAATGGCAGTAATAGTCTACTAGAAGACTGGTTGCCAAAAATGGAATGGAGGAAGAATTTGTAATACTATTAACTACTCGGCAATGGCAGTAATAATCTAAAAGATAGGTTGCCAAAAATAAAGTTCAAAAAAATAATTATAAAACGTAACAGTTATTTTTTTAATTAGCCTAGTGTTTTCAGAGATTACATCTTATAAATCAACAAACGTTATATTTTCATAATAACAATATA
Organism: Antheraea yamamai; assembly: GCA_036509395.1. NCBI lineage: Eukaryota > Metazoa > Arthropoda > Insecta > Lepidoptera > Saturniidae > Antheraea > Antheraea yamamai. The sequence continues at coordinate 16,642,216 of AP028436.1, read as the reverse complement.
AGTAAATTTATTGAGAAACAAACGATGATATTGATTGTAGAATATATTGTCAGTGAAATTTGTGAAGTTTTCACATATAATATACAATAAAAGTATATTTGTAAAGATACAATGTCAACCAGTAAATCTATTCTTTAACCCATAGAAGTGTATAATGTATATAGAAAACAGTCCAAGCGTTTAGAAGTAAGCAGGAAAAACAACCCTATATAAAATTGTTATTTTTGTATAAGCGATCATTGTCCAAGAATAATAATCATAAATCATTATTTTATTAAAGTTATTTGTTCATCGAATTGCTGTATATATCATGAATTAAGGCAAAATGCCAAGAACTTTCCTGTTTGTAATAAGTAAAGTAAAATCTGTCGCGTACGGAAATAAATGCGATATTTATTTTAAAAGTAGAAAATAACACCTTAATTTGTAATTTAAATTGTAATGTTTATATTTTACTAGCGGGTTCGGCAGACGCTGCCCCGCCCTGATTATAAATAAAATCTTGACAAATTATATACTAAAACCTTCCCCATGAATCTCTGTATCCACTGGTGAAAACCGCATGAAAATCCGTTCAGTAGTTTTTGAGTTTATCGCGAACAGACAGACAGACAGACGCGGTGGATGACTTTGTTTTATACTATGTAATGAAATGGTTTTATATGCGGTGACAGTAAAACTTTGTTGCAATTAAGTTTAACTACTATAACTTATAGCAGCTGATGTAGCTGCCAAATTTATGTGACAAGAACGGGCAGTTCGAGCAATTCTAATATGGGAACTTGTGAATTATGAAATGCCAACTTTCAGGAATTTAGTGTCTCAACTGTGCCCTCCCAAAACGTTCTTGATAATTTAATGAATGTCCGCATAAAATTAGACAAACTAGATTTAGTAAAAAAACAGTAGCGAAAGATTTGAAGGTAATGATGTTAAGTTCTGTAATAAGGTCAAAATTAGCGGACAGTAAGTTCAAGCACCAGCAAATAGATTTTAATGTCAAAATGTAGTACAGGATGGATCATTACTTAAATAATAGTGATGTCTAAAAATGACACCCCTCTCTATATATAATTACGGTTGTAATTAGAATGCATTCTAAAAAATACGTGCGTGTATCAGTGTACACACGTAAGAAGTGAAAAATTGAAAAATGATCACTATATTTAGAACTTCACAGAAAAAAAAAACGGTATCTGATCATTGTGAGCGCACCTTTACAAATAAACATGGCGCGTAACGGAAAAATGTACAGAAATTAAGATGGCGCGTAACCGAAAAACGTTTTTACATGCTCTAAAATTTCTCCCTACGTCGATAAAGAAGTTTCACTTCAATAATAATAATTTTAACAACAATCTAAACTGAGTTATTTTTCGAACTGGTGGTAAAGTTTTAACTTACATAAGCGCCTTCTTAAGGCTTAAATTGAATAGAATATTTTTAATTTTGAACGAAACCAAGATAGCATATAAAGAAAAGGTTTTACAGAGAAAATAATTTAACAATGTTACTATGCATATGGTATAGTAGTATTTCTGACTATTTATTATAATATGATATTATATGAATCAATGTTTCTAAGTTCCACTTTGTCTATTAAGTTATGGTGTTTACATACAATTATGTACTGTTAATGTATTCAGAGTTAGAAATACTGCAACTTATCGTATCAAATGCAATGTTTAATTTTTAGTAGATACAAAAATATGTATTCGTCTGTACTCTTATCTGCCCATTGGCATTCGAAATACAGAATATATTAAAACACATACCCCTTAAATAACGAAATTTACTTAACTACATATTAAAGAGTATCTATATGGTGTTATTGGTTACAATAATATATTAAACGAAAAGGTTTATCTGTTTTATACAAGCATAAAATAAACAGATATCTAATACAGACGCAAAAGCGAAAGAATCGCTTCGAGAATCCGCTATTCGTTTCAGTTTTCAATACGACCAAAACAATATCGCTATATTGAAGAGTGAACAAACTGAATCGTAGTGCAATACAATACACGAGTTCTTTTATTGAATATTTACTTAGCGACAACCGCGCTTGTGGTTCTGTGATCCGACCGCGAACGTAAATGCGGAAAATTCACCTGAAATTTTACTGTTTCTGTTAAACTCAGTCCAGTTTAAATAAGCATTTCAATTTGTTATATTTAACTATTCGCATGAACAAGTAATATCGGAACATGTTAGTAAAGTATCGCATTGTAAATATCAATGACACCGCAAGGTATTATTTCTCTGCGACTATCTTCTATACATATAATAAGAATGTAATTCTAACGTATCTGTACATTTTAGATTTTTGTGAAAAAAAATTTTTGCAGGTGTCTTGGAATAAGTAATAAAATACATTTCAATCATTTTTAGAAATGTCTGTCTGTCCGTTTGTATGAACATGCATCACTGCTAAAGTATTACGTTCACGATAAAACCTCACCAAGAAAATCATAAAGCATATCCTCAAGTAACATTTAGTCTTGGTTTCATTAAAATCTGTTCACTCTATCAAAAGTTATTGTAATTTTAATGACGACGCGACTTAAGTACGAGAGAAAAGTAGTTAGTAAATGGACTTTAATACATTAAGATTTTATTAGTCACTGTTTTTTTTTATAATTTAACTTCCAATTACGTTTAACAACAACATAGCTAACACAATTCTGTCTACACTATAATTACTTACGTAATTTATAACTCTTTCTGCCATAAACTAATAATTGTTAAGCTGCTACATTGAAATCTATGTCTTTATTAGCAACATTAATTTAAAAACAAAGCTTTTCAAGTCAATTCTCATTATTATTCTTTATTCAGAACCGCGTGTCAGAACCCGTTTCAAATCAGTTATAGGGAACTGTGTGACTTAGTAACCTTTTAGCATTAGATTAATTGTATTACGGACTTTTTTCTTTCTTATATAAACATTTATTTACCGAATACTAGCGGATTCTCGTGAACATATTTTGGTTGGTCCATGGGAACCATTTCTTTTATTTGAATTCATTTTGTGTTGTATTTTTTTAATGAGGTTTTTGTCATCGCTAGTTAACTCGTGTTTTATAAAAAATTAACAATTTTAAATTGACTCTGTTAAAGTTTATCATTACTATTTGGCCCGTGTGGAAAAGCGTAATACGGTAAATAGGATAGGTAATACATTTTTTTAAAGTTTAAAGATTAACCTAAATAAACAACATATTAATTTAACAGTTCAATTTTACTATATGTGTAAATTATACTATCAAAAAAAATTACGATCGTGTTGTTGTTACAAGCAATATAAATGAATTAAAATAAATATTTAAAAATAGAAAGTATATTGCATTCTATTAAGGAAACCATAAGCCTTGTTGCATAATAATAAACATAAATTTAAATAATAGCTTTTAAAATATATAGACGGTGTTATAATTAAACACAATTGTGCATTTTTAATAACACAAACAATTTGAAACAACGGTCGCTAATTATGAAAGGCTATGGACTCGCGTGCTCGCGGACTCGCTGTAATTATGCTAATCTTATTAGTCAATCCACTTCGCCTTCTGCAGTTTTATGTTTCTGCACAGGCTGTGCACTGTTTGTGCCTTTATTTACACCATTTGCATGTTACATAAGTACTTCAATACAGGATATATTTTTTTAATACGAAATAACGCAGCACATTAAAATATAATAATTTATATGCATCCATTTTAACTATTGATTTTGTTCGTTTAGTGTTGATGTATCCGAAGATGAGTGTGAAGTTAAAGCTAGAATAGACTGCTTCCCAAATATAGTTTGTAGAATACGGTAGCATAATATGCTCACTGTCAGATTTGTATAACTCGTTAGGGCTTGACAAAGAATCGAATATTCTAGACTTCGTTTATTGTTTCATCACACTTTGTTCCTCTATCAAACGATAACGCTTAATGTGGGATTAGAATCAATGTAGCTAAGTCGTCATTCATCATAAAGCACTTATTTCCCTTTCTTGAAAAATTTGTTAAGACTCTATGCGGGGTTCATTCGGGTAATAATCTTCACAAAAAAACTATGTCACCTCTTAAGAGTGTCTTTTAAAAGGGTGTATAAAAATTGTTCTGATACGGTTTTTACTCCCATTTCCTTTGCACATAAATCAACCACATTAGAATATGAATTCTAACGTTTGTGTGGCATATTGATATCAAAATATATCTGTGATTAATAGTAATATCAGAAAGTTTAGCACGAAATACATGATAAACAAATCAGAGTCCCTTTGCAACTAATATCAGTAGAAGAAAACAAACAATTTTTCAATCAGTGAACTTTTACGTTCGTCGTGTAAGCGTGGATTTACAGCGAAAACCCCGCCTTTCTAACTTAGAAAATTTCACTTAAGAAACAAAAGTACTCCAATAAAAGAAGAACAATCATAAAAAGTGAGATGTAAGAACGCGCTCTTGTAAGCTTTAAACACAACAAAATGGCGAACGAGGGAGTGCACCTACGCGGCGCCACACGGAGTGTAACGCGGCACGCGAAAATTTTAATGTAATTATATAAATATATTTTTATGCATTAAACATGATGTAGCAATTTTGATAATACATAAAAAATGCAATAAGAAATTATGGTTATATTATGAGTTCTAAGTATTGTCAAATTTGACATTTTCTATAGTAATAACACCTATTAGAAATGTCCAGAAATATAAAAAGCAAGCTAGATTCGTTCTTCAGATAAATAAAAATACAAAGAATCTCTTTTTAAATATGTGTTTTTGTTTACAACTTTTTATTCCGTTATTAGTACATAGATTACATACTTCATGGTATATTGACTTGGAACATTAAAATATTATTATTATTTATGATATCAGATTGCATAATTTAATCCTAACTAATATTATAAATGTGAGAGTACGTTTGTTGTTTTATTTCACGCTTTAACTACTCAAATGATCATCATAAACTATGCCAGGAGTACACACAGGACATACACACTTTTCATATAAAAAAACGTAGTCTCTGAGGAATAGGTCAAATGTACATTAAGCCGAACGAAGCCGCTGCTAAAAGCTAGTGGTGCATAAATATATTCTTAAAGACGAGTTCGCTCTGTTTATCGTTTCTTTACCCGTGACAATTCTTTCTCTGTTAAGAACTTTAAATATATTGTAACTACCATCGTATTTACTTCGGAGAAATCCCTATTTCAATTTTATGTTTCATCAGTATTGTTTTAGAATATACACAAAATAAGATTGTTCCTTTGGTTAATATACTGTTGTGAATAGATTTCATAATCATATAATGGATATTATAAAATATATCTAGTCCTTACTAATATTATAAATGGGAGTGTGAGTCTGTTTATTACGCTACAAGATAGGACACGGGGTACTTTTCATCCAGAGAAAAAGTATTATTCCCGATGGATAAGCGAAGCTGTGCGTAAAAGCTAGTTTTAAATATCTTGTGAATACATGATATACAAATAGGTATAAAATTTTACTCCGGTAACGTGATGAAACAACTTTTTTTATTAAAATAATGTTGTTTACTTTAATTAGTGCTACCAGCGACGTTAGTTCGTGGCTGGCTTTGAATAAATCCATTCCGACTAATCCCAGTATCAGTGCCCACCCCGCACTGATTACACGGCAAAATGCAAGAGCACCATTCATATTAACGTCGGTAATATTTTTTACTGTAACCGAATGTACATTTTACGTCGCTTTTACGGCGGACCGCGAACTTATGAATATTTCGTGGGATTCCACTTTAAAGATTTTTTTTTTATTTTACTGTCCCGTTAAACCCAAGTAAAAGATTAAATGGACTGAATGTGTTTTTATCTGTTTAGGGTTTTATAAAAGCTACTAGCAACACGCCGCGTCGAGGTTCATCAAAATTATACAAGCTACGTAAGAATCGAAGCACAAATAACCGTTTTTGCTTCGCTTAATTTTTAATTTGTGATATTAAGATATTCACTGAGATGTGATGCTGTAAGGGGCAATTTTAATTATTAACGTTTTTCACAACAAAAACATGTCTTATAGATTTGCCGATAGGTATGTATATTTGGATAAATGGTTACATCTTACAAATGAGATGTAAATAGAATTAAGAGACAATATTTGCAGAACTTATGTTTTCATTTGTATTCTCAATATAAATTATTTCTCTCTTTAATATACTTCTTCATTACTAAAGACCGTTTGACGCAAAACTGTGCAAGCAACTAGAGTTACGCTGAAGCTATTAATGGTTAACGGCTCGCCCGAGATAGTACCACTATCTCATAGAAAACTAACGTAAAGTAACAGTGTTTGCGTTGTTGCGTTTCGTTTGGCCAGTGAGAGCGCCGGAAGCTCTCTTCCCTTTACCCCGTCCCCCTCCCCCAAACACAGACTGGCAACGTACTTGCGACTCTCCTGATGTTGCAAGTGTCTATGGACGGTGGTGATCACTTAACATCAGGTGACCCGCCCGTTCGTTTGCCTCCTATGTTATAAAAAACATAGTAAGTTGCTTATTTATTAATACTGTATATATTTTTCATCATAATATTCAACATAAATTATTAATAACTAGTATGTATTAATAAATGTTTCTAATTATATTTATTACTCTCGCACAGAACCTAATTAAAGAACTCTTCGTAAAGTGCGATTGAGAATTTGCATGGAATAACCACACATCATATATTTACATTAATATTGTAATAACTATCTTTTGAAAAAACAATGTAATATATCAGGTAGGTAGGTAGCACTTTCAAAAAGAAAACTTTAAATACGAAGGGTCAAACATATTGTTACAAAAATATCGCTAGAAAAATTATTCCATGCACGGTCATATGATCCCAGAGCACTCGATGTCAGCGGAATCCTCTTATTTCATTTGTCACAGTGACGCGAAACGTCCGTCGACATGGCTGACAATGCACGATCCGACAGCTCGCAAAGTGCGAACACTGCGTATCAAGAGGTTGTTACGCTTGTTAATGTTGATGGTTTTGACAACTGATGTATTATTGATTTTATGGAGCTTAATTATGCTATAGAACACACAGACACACACATTGACACATTAAAGACATAAATGAGATTTGTTTTCAAGGTAGTTTTATAGTTACAAAGTGGAAAGTGGGGTGAATAATTCAAGATGGCTACAAATTTAATATTTGAATTGAATAAGCGACTTATTTCATAAAATCCTTTCATAATCATCATGATTCAGAGTACAACGTGCTGTAAATTTGCTTTGGAAGCTCGTCTTAATTTTTTAACGAATTTTTTATTGATTTTTGAACGCGTTCGTAGAGAGTGTGTTGTCTCTGACGGGTGAATTCCTGTCGTGCCTAAAAATCTCAAGCACTGGCAACGATGGTGTTAATGTTAAGTTTTGAACCGTGTTCGGAAAAGTTGATACATATAAGACAATCCCGAATATAACTACCAGATAATAGTGAAAGGTGTTTGATGACAAATTTACAATGCTAGGTTGGCAGTATATAAGCGTATTAGTTTAACCTTGGTTAAATCGGTTGAGTGCCTTAAGCGCACGGCTTAGTAGTCTGGTGAAGCTGTTAAGGCCTTGCTAGGCCAATAGCGTAGTCAATTGGAGAAAAAAAACCTTGGTTAAATATACAGAAACTGCAAAATTTTCCGTGTGAGGAGTACCTTGTGTCAACCTAATCTTGTTATATCATTTATCAAAACGATTCTGCAAAATGGCATGTATGTATCAACGTTGTTATCTTATAGCTACTTACATAATTATGTAAGACAATATAATGATTTCTGATTCGCTATAAAACTATCTGTATACACTGTTATATATACGTTAATTTCCTATAGTTAGATTAAGCAAGTTTTATAATTGTAGAAACCTTTACAAATTTGCTTTATATTCAAGAAAATCGATCATGTTTCAAATCACAATGTAAATTTTATAACATACTGACGATTTAATAGTGGATATGTACAATATTCAACTGTGCTGTTTATATTTCCATTAACAAAGTACTCAGTAAGTTAGTTTGTCCGAAACTATTTTTAGTGTAAACAAACAAAAATCACAACAGTCATGAATAAATTTCGACATTTTAAAAACAATATGGGTACATAGGTTTGCTAGTTATAACTGTAAATGAGATTAGCAACGAAAATAGACAGAGAGGGCTTTGATTTACCTGTGTGTATGACTAATGTGTTTTATAATATCATTCTTCCTTCCAGTGGATATGTGAAACAAATGAGGGATAAAAAAATGCAAAAGAATTTGTGAATGTATGTACAGTAGAAAACGGGGTGATGTTAAGTTCTTTGGATCAAATAGAAAAATTACTAACCTCGAAGAAACAACGGATGTGGATAAAATAGACCTTAGTTAATTTAAAGGAAATAAAAGAGGCTTACGAATGTACAGAAAAGTGGTACTTCACCATTTCAATTTTCAAGTCACTCCACTAGGAATATGATGTCATGTAATCAGGAGGAAGGTAAAATAAAGAGGAAAAGAATGAATTGCAAATTTAAAATAGATTGTATTTTTTATTTGGTCTATGAAACTGTGTGTAGTCTTACAATTTGAAGTTATACATTCCATGAATATACTTAAAATTAAACACTTCTGGAAATTACGAAGGTCAGAGCCGGAGGATCCCAAAAAAAACCAAATTACTTGAAATTAATTTATTACACAAAATACAAAATGATTCTAAGCCTAGAGATTATCGCCGATGTTAGGCTTACTCTCACACTAAACTAAACTAATAGCATAATGAATGCTACCGATATTAGGTTAACACTGTTCATCTGTTGGTTCCGTCCAAGTATTTATACATGAACAATGTGGGAACGGAGGAGTCGGACCACCGAACGTTTCCACTAAGTTTGTGCACCTGTTGTGGAAACTGCTGACTCGCACGCTTGCACACCTGCCGCAACTGGGAACTGGGAACTCGGCATTCTTCTTATTCATCGATGATGTTGTGTAGCGATGGCGTAATACTTGGAACACCTACCGCATCGTGGGACTGGAACTCTTACTCAGCAATTATGGTGTGTAGCGATGGCGTAACATCTCCCCCCTCAGAACGGCAACTATTTTAGAACTTTGAGAGAAAATGTTGCCGGAGCACTTTGTGAGGTTGCGGTTCTCTCAGCATCCTCGTTTTGCGGATCTTCAGTCTTGACGTTCATCTGATTTCTCTTAAGATTTTTATAGAATCGGCGTATGAATAATGCAGTACCTATTATAACTGCAGCAGCAAGTATGACGTAGACTGGTATTGTGGTGTGATTAACAACATTAGATGAAGTCTGGTCCAGGTGTATTAATGGCTGCAGCATTGACTTCTCTTGGTATTTGTGAAGATCCCTGAGGTTGACGGAGTTTAGTTTTAGCTGTGGTAATGGTAATGTATATGGAGCTTCAGATTTCATCGAAATTTTCATGATTTTCAGAGGTTGTCCTTCAATTCTATCGTAGCTATTTCTTATACTGATTTCTTCTGTATTCAGGGAACAGCTGATCGGAATAGTGATAAGAAAGCTTCCTCGCACTGTGTTGTAGCTCTCGTGTCCGCAGATAGTATGAATTTTTGTTGGGTGAGGAAAAGAAATAACGTAGTGCCTTTCGTCAAGCCGGTCCACAGCTTCTTTAGATAGTTTGATTGAATTCATCTCGCAGGATGAATCCACGGAATGATTGTTAATGAGATGCTGGATACAGTCTGGTTGTGTTTGGACTTGATGCTTCATGTCTTCTTCGCATAAGAATTGATTATTGTACTTCGGGCATTCTGCCTCTATGTACATGAATGCATGTCTGTTACTTGCTATTAAAGGATAGGGAGGTATGATAGACAGGTTATTTTTATTAGGAATGATAGCTAATCTATATAAATCGTAATTTTTGGGTGATACTATGGGAAACTTTAAAGTGATAACTATACGCCTGTCTGAAAAATAGTAGCCAGGTTTAATAATATTATAATAGTCTCTTAAATCTATTCCTAAAACATATCCTTGGGGATAAATCAATTCTAGCTTCTCTCTCATTTTGGATAATATATCTACACTAACAATAGAATGGTGTGTGCTTGATGCACGCACAAAACTTAAAATATTCTCTAACCTAGAAAGTTCTGCCATAATGTCATCTGCGTTTTCCGAGATTATTATTAATAACTGAGCAAATTTAGCATATTTAATGAGACTTGTGTCTCTATGTGCCTCACTATTTAAAAGGAGCGCTAAAGTACTATTAATCATTTCTTGATTTCGAACTATCTGTATTATAACTTTATTGTGGTGTGCCATCCAATCCTTACTTAAACTGATGTGGTTATTAAATTCATGAGCAATCTTTGCTTGATTGTTTTCCAAAATTTTTATAGCGTCGTTGAATTTAATCGCGTCTAAGTAATCGAGGTTACCAGTTATGCTCTTAATAACGGAACCTAGACCATCTATAATGCCTCTTTTATTGCGTTGGGGCTTTAGACTACTCAAGTGACCTAATATTTTCTGTAGTTTATTATCTAGATATTCTATTTGTAGTTCGTATAAGGTGAAGGTGTCATTTTCGAGTTTATTCTTAAAGTCGGTAAGCTGATTTTGTAAGATATCAATTTGATCTTCAATATTATCCAATTCTACGTATTGTAAGAAGGTATGATAATGTGTTATTAATGTGGTGGGTCCTAATTTAAAGGGTAAAAGTCCAGGTCCATCGTCTAGAGCTTCAAGTTTTATTTCTTGAGCCTCTGGTATTGTCATTTTGGTCAGAGTCCAAAGGAGCCTGTAACAATTTGGCAGAGTTAGGAACTCTCTTAAGGCGTGACTTAGCTACAGGTCCTCGTTTTTTGGAGGTATATATATGTATAGGTAGATTGGCTAAAACGGTGTCTTGAGTAAAGCGTGGAGCAAGTTTTTGTCGACTAGCTGATGGGTTGTTAATAAAAATTGGTTGGTTCGGTTGATATTCACTTTCAGGCTCGCGGGTCCTGTTACGGTTTTCTATTAAATTCGTTCGGTTAGTAAGCGCGGTTTCATTGATTAGGCTATATACGGCTTTCATTTGTTCACGATGGGTTCTTATATATTGCTGTAATAAGTGCGTGGCTATGTTCATGCCAACCGGGTCCCTAGGATCGAAATGTCCGTTAATTAACTCATAAGGTCGGCATTTCGTAAAGCTATGCACAGAACTATTGTACGCTAAAATATCATAAGGCATAAGATTTATAACGGACTCATCTTTTTGTTGGAGTTTAAAGATACGTAGATGTTCTAAGAGGGTTGAATGCAGTCTTTCGACATTGCCGTTATCATTAGGCGCATTGGGCAAGGTTCTATGATGTACTATTTGATGTAATTTAGTGAATTCAGAGAATAGCTCGTTGGTGAATTCAGTACCGTTGTCAGTTACGATGGTAAGTGGGAGACCGTGGTGGGTACTGAAATGAAGTAGGCTTTGAATCACGCTTATGGCTGTCCCGTCACGAAGGTGGTAAGCCTGTCCGTACTTGGAAAAAACGTCAACTAATGTCAGATATTTTTCATTTTGCACTGTGAATAGGTCAAGGTGGATAATTTCAAAGGGTTTTGTCGCTGGCGGTACTACGTTGAATCTTTGTTTAATGGGATTCCTATCATATTTAGCTTGACCACATATAGTGCAGTTGTTAATAAATTTAGTTATGTGATCTCTCATTTTAGGCCAGTAGTATTTATTTGAAAGGGACATATAACATTCGTTAATGCCACGATGATTTGTTTTACCATCGTGGTAATTACGGATTAATTCTTGTTGTCGAAAGTATTCCTTGACGTTTTCTATCTCTTTCCTGGTTAATACTAAATTCATTGCGGAGCTACGAAACTTTTCCTGAATAACCGGGATTAAGTCATAAATACGTGAGGGTGGGTTTATGAGGAGGGCGGTTCTGGCCTTTGGATTCACATATTCTTTTATGGCACTAATAACGTCCTCAGTCAAGTTATTTTCAGATATCTGTACGCATGTTCTCGTGTGCGTGTTAAATGGTTTCGTAACTGCCGGTCGTCGTTTTACGTCACCTACTACTGTCATAATAAGTTGTTTGTTAAATTTATTCAGTGGGTCGCTAGTTATAGGTATTTCTAGTATAGGGTTTTCGATAGACGTATGTTGTGTTCCTACATTACTTATATCGACAGCTATGTCAGAACTGTAAGCTCTCATAGTAGGTGCGGTGTCAGTTGAAGAGTCACTTACAAGTGCTCTATCGTCAGGTGCCGTAACTGTTGACTCAGAGTCCGAAATGTTAACTACCATAGAATTGGCATTTTCATTATGGATTTCGACCCGAGAAAGTGCGTCGGCATTAGTGTTGGCTTTCCCTTTTTTGTATATGACCGTGAAGTCATATTCACTAAGCTTGAGCCTCCACCTTGTTAGTCGAGAATTTGGTTCCTTAAGACTCATAATCCACTGAAGTGGTTTATGGTCTGTAAGTATTTTGAATTTTCGGCCAAACAGATATGGTCGAAAATACTTAGTGGCCCAAACTATAGCCAAAAGTTCCTTTTCTATAGTACTATAGTTGATTTCGCTATCGTTTAGGGTTCGGGAAGCGAAGCACACAGGCTTGTCTGATCCTACAGGTCCTTGGGAGAGAATGGCGCCGAGAGCTATATTTGAAGCGTCAGTGGTCAGTATGAAACCCTTTGTGAAATCGGGGTATTGCAATATGGGGTCGTTGGTTAACAGGGTTTTACACTTTTCGAAACTACTTGTATACTGGGAATTTAATACGACCTTATTACCCTTCTTTAAACAATTGGTAAGTGGTTTGACAATTCGAGCGAAATCCGGAATAAACTTTCGGTAATACCCGACAAGTCCGAGAAACTGTTTAATTTCCTTCGGAGTTTTGGGAATAGGATAGTTTTTTATTGCCGCGATTTTATCCGTGTTTGGTTTGATTCCCTCTCTACTAATGATATGACCTAGGTATGTGGTTTCTAATTTTAAAAATTCTGACTTATCCATCTGGATTTTAAAGTTAGATTCTCTAAGCCTCTGAAACACCTTTTTGAGGTTTACCATGTGCTCCTGGAGTGACGTGCTGAAGACAATTATATCATCAAGATACACCAGACACACAGTATTTTGCAGGTCCTTAAGCACATTGTCCATCACACGTTGAAATGTAGATGGCGAATTTTTTAAACCCATGGGCATACGTAAAAATTCATAATGCCCATGTTCTACATTGAACGCAGTTTTTGGAACGTCTTCGGGGCTCATTTCGACTTGGTAAAATCCGCTGGCCAAGTCTAGTGTAGTGAAGTACTGACTATTACCCAGTTTATCTAATACGTCTGATATGTTGGGGATCGGATACTTATCATCAAGTGTCTTTTCATTAACTTTGCGGAAGTCAACGACAAGTCGCCATTTCGTTTTGCCAGATGCGTCGGCTTTTTTGGGTACAATCCATATTGGGGAACTCCAAGCAGACTCGGAAGGTTGAATGATCCCTTGATCTAACATTTCATGAATTTGTCGTTTGACCTCGTCCCTATGAATAAATGGATAGCGGTAACTTTTCGTATACACTGGTTCCTCATCGGTAGTTCGAATCCGATGCTTTATTTTATTATTAAGTGTTAGTGCCTCCCCTTCGATGTAAAATACGTCCGCATACTGAGAACACAAAACTTCTAAATTCGCGCGTTCCTCATCGTTTAAGTGGTCCGTACGTAGACGTGTTAAGACCTTGTCGGTACGCGTGGGTATCCGTTCAGTGCGCGCGTATTCGTTAGTGTGAGCTTCGGCTAGAATCGGGTACTCCATTGAAAAAATTTTGTCGTGTGACGACGGGTTATTAACTTCTAAAATACCGTGTTTGTCGCTAACTACCGTAAGACAGTCTCTTATGACGCAATTGCATACTACTTGTTCCGGTATAAACGCGTCGCCGTCGTGAATATTAATCGGAAGTCTAACTAATTTAGAAGAATTTGCCGGGATAATGTTTTCATATAGGTTAACGTTTTGCGAGTTGTACATCTGAATGGGATTCGTCGCGTCGCGAGTTATTAGTACTTTATTCTTGAGGTCAATTTTAGTTTCCCACTTTTCAAGTAAGTCAAGCCCGATAAGTCCGTCAAAGTACTTATGGAAACGATACACAAATAATTTAATGCAATCAAGGTTGTTTAGTTCTGGGAAACATTGTAAAGTCACAGAATAATTATTGCGAGTGGTAGCATGCACATTACTTACTTCGAAGGGGTCGTAATTAAGAGGTACATGCGGAAAATAACGTTCAATTGCTTCAGGGCTGATGAAAGACTGATTCGCCCCGGTATCTATGAGAAATTTTAGAGGAGGATTGGAAATCTGGATATAGGGAAGTTGTCGTTGCGTTTGGAGGTTAATTTCTATTTTGAGCTTCTTGATTTCTGAGCTTTCAGAAAATCCTGCTCTTTATTTGTAGAAGGTTGGGGAATGTTTACGTCATCCGTGTCTGTCGGTTCACAATTGATATAATCAGAATAGTCCTGAGTCTCATCATGGTCATATACCGCGGGACAGTCATAATTAAATTCATATTCTGGGTAATACGAATAAGGTTCATAGTCAGGGTAATGGTATATTTCATTATCAAAGCACTCGTTAAGATTCATCTCCCTCGTTTTAAAGTAGTTACTAGGCGGCGGGTTACCCGACCTTGCCCAGTCATGTCCGGCCAAACCAGTAGGTGGTAAGGGTTTGGTCACATAGTGACTTACACCGCTCATTGGCTTAGGGCCTGTATTGAATGATTGAGGTCGCGGTTGCATTTTGAATGAATTGTGTTGAGCATTGTAGTTAAGAGGCAACGCACGGAACATTTGTTGGGTGCGGGAAGGACCTTGAGGGTGTCGGTTTATTGGAGGGTTAGGTCTCCATGCTGTTATAGGTTGGGAATGAGGCACTGATCGCAGGAAAGGTATATTGTACGTAGTTGCAGGAGGAGCGAATGATTTCTGTATTGGCATTGCAAACGGTGGCAACTGCATAGGTTTTGGTGCAGTATTAACATTAGGTTTACGATCACTCACTACATCATTTCGTTGTTGCAAGTACATCACATTTAGTTCGTCCTGCACAAATTGTAAGGCCTTCTCGACACTGTCGGGACGCATACACCTTATACGTGAACCTAAAGGCTCTTTTAACCCGCGAACAAACGCTTGTAGCGTAAGTTTCTTATATAGGGTGCGTTTCGCCTCTATGGTTGTGGCAATAGATTCGTGTAGGCTTACATATGTCATGATGGTGCTAAATAGATTCTGACAGTGATCATAAAATTCCTGGGGTGAATTATTACCCTGGGTAGCGATAGCGAGGTCATTATAGAGGGCTGTTTCGTCCCTTTGATCCGAAAAATTATTTATTAAGGCATTTCTAATACCATCCCAGCTTTCTGGGATACCATTCGCATTTATTGTGCGGGCGGCCGGCCCTGTAATTTTATTAAGTATTCCGTTCAGTAAGGATAGATTGGAAAGCTCACTACCCGGTTCGGTACTTAAATATACAGCACATATCTGGTCACACAGTTTTATGAATCGAGTTAATACATTAGGGTTCCCGTCAAATTCGGGCACCGTGCGTAAAACCTTGAAGATGGTGTCTAGGTCCATCTCTATAATATTACTTGACTCTACTAAGGTTTCTAAATATCTATTACTATCTACAAGGTTTCTACGGGCTTGCCTACTCGATGTAGGGCCTGCAGAAAATTTTCTGTGATAGAAAATTTTGAAAAATTACTCTAATACTATCTACTAAGTTTATTTGGACCTGCCTACTCGATGTAGGCCCTATCCGAATTTTCTGCGATAGAAAATTTTGAAAAATTACTCTAATACTATCTACTAAGTTTATTTGGACCTGCCTACTCGATGTAGGCCCTATCCGAAATTTTCTGCGATAGAAAATTTAAATTACTAAGTAAGGATAAACTTAGGGATTAGCAAGTACAGGAGCGATTCAAGTACTTACATGAAATATTTCATTTTGGTTCCTTTGGAATCGATGTTTGGATTTGTCCTCCAGCCGTTGGCCTCCAGGTTCTTTTTCGGGTATCCGGACACTCAGCAATAAGGTGGTTCGATGTGAGAATACCCTAGCTAATCTATCCGAATATCCTACCGACTGCGCCAATTACGAAGGTCAGAGCCGGAGGATCCCAAAAAAAACCAAATTACTTGAAATTAATTTATTACACAAAATACAAAATGATTCTAAGCCTAGAGATTATCGCCGATGTTAGGCTTACTCTCACACTAAACTAAACTAATAGCATAATGAATGCTACCGATATTAGGTTAACACTGTTCATCTGTTGGTTCCGTCCAAGTATTTATACATGAACAATGTGGGAACGGAGGAGTCGGACCACCGAACGTTTCCACTAAGTTTGTGCAACTGTTGTGGAAACTGCTGACTCGCACGCTTGCACACCTGCCGCAACTGGGAACTGGGAACTCGGCATTCTTCTTATTCATCGATGATGTTGTGTAGCGATGGCGTAATACTTGGAACACCTACCGCATCGTGGGACTGGAACTCTTACTCAGCA
>AP028436.1:16274816-16493623 GCA_036509395.1 Antheraea yamamai | reverse complement strand
TATTGTAATTTTTAATGACGACGCGACTTAAGTATGAGACAAAAGTAGATAAGTAAATGGACTAAATAGATTCAGATGATTTTAACGGAGTCGTGGGCACAGCTAGTGGAAAATAAAAATATAGATTGTTATTATGTTAGTTACAACATTAAGCATTATTATACGTACCTACTAGAAGTCAAGATATTGCTTGAGTTGTTGAAGTTATACTTCTTTTGGCGCGTTAGGGAAAAATGATGAGAGTAAATTTTTACGATGCGCGCGCACACCGTCACGAAAAACCGACACCCTGACGTTAGCTATAGTCAACATTTTGTTTCTTTGTATTTGTTGTTTGTATTTCTTTGTATTAAAACTTTCAATGTATTAAATACTTTTTTGTATAGTTAGTGTCGTTTTTTCTACAAACGTAGAATAAGGCGAAAGATAAAATTTTTGAAAAGATTTTTATCTTGTTACGCCAAAGAAGTATAACTTCTAACGCGTGTACATAAGTACACACACACTTTTTTTTTGTAACTGTTAATTGAAAAAAATATCAAACATGAAAATTCTATGTGAAGATTAAAGGCGACTGTATGTATTTTAAGCACGATAAAATATTTAGAAAATGTAGGGTGACAATACATATTTGTCCATTTCGGAACAGTCCGCAATGTCCAAAACCCTTTCGTAATATTTTTCATTTATTTATTTTCATGTTATTCTTATTACCATTAATTCAATTTATATATACATTAAAACAAATCCACGTATTTATATGTTTCTTATGGGTCATATTTTCAGTTATTACTGGTGAAAAATATATTTAATAAATATACAACTTCTAACGCGTGTACTTAGTACACCCACAATTTTTTAGATAAAAACTCATCTTAAATTCTTAGTATATATGAAATCTAGTCCGGGCTTATTAAAACTTGAAAACAAGTACGTGATAAGTTTGAACGTAGTCAGGAAATATGGAACCGCAGACGTGATAATAATTCTCCTGTTTTAAACGAGTTTTCGTGCAAGAAAACACGTGCAAAGTGCGCTCGTAAGATCTCCGAGGCGGGGAGTGCACTACACTTGGAAATTTCTCACATTTCCAACCTAAACGTGAGATGCTCAAGACGTTCTCGAGATTATATCCACACATCTGGCCCTTTTATTAAACGACTTTCAAAAGAAAACAAACGCGGCGCTCAGTCGTTTGTGGGTAACCGTTGCAGTGTAGGTTGCGTGTCTCTTTTGTATACTGTTTTGTTTTCTTTTTTTTTGTTAGACTCGAGAGGGTAAAAAATGTTCTAAACATACCATGATTTGAAACTGAAAACGCCTTGACTTCTTATACATATATTACTATAATACCATATTGATAATATAAGAACGACTCAGTATTTTATTACCTTCATTAGTTTATAGATATGAATAGCTATATTCAAGAATTTTTATTAAAGTTTACATATGTGTTTTATTGCCGAAAAATTGTTATATAATGGACCATTATGTAAATGATAGTGACGTCTGGTAGTAGAAATAAAATTAACAACATTTGTACATTTAACTGTAATAAAAAAGGATAATATACTGATGAGCCGGATCAGTTTTTTCCGGGCTATTTTTAATAATTGGGATGTTTTTGATAGTAGTGATTAAATTATTTTTGATTTTAAAATGTCCCCATTAATTTTGATTCGATTGATTTAGATTTATTAAAGCCCTCAATAACGACGATGGACAGTCGCAATCTATACTAATATGTAATGTTTAAAAGATCATTGAATTTTTACGTTATTTCAATGAGATTATTCTCTGGAACTGCTTTTTCATAATTTTCTTTTTGTATGTCATATATACTCCACTTTCTGAAAAAAAATATAAGCTATGTAACTCCATGTTACGGCTCTTATGGTTAGAGTAATCATCACGCAAACATAGGTCGGAAAGTATGCTATAAGAGAAACGAAGTACGGAGGGGTCATGAGGCACGCCATGGGGTATTGGAGTTGAAAAAATAAACTCGAATAAAACCGTGGGACACGACTAGTGTAAAATGAAATGTTTATTATAACTTTAATGACCACTTACTATATTGAATATTACACTAATATTATTAGGCCCGATACTCGGATATTTGATAAATATATCCACAATAACAATGCTTATAAAAATACGTTCATAATTGTTACCTTCCTTCCTTAAAATAACTGAATCATAAAAATGTAATTCTTTGGTCATATATAACCGTATTATATAATCCGATTAATCGGCATCTTAAGTTACTTAGGTCTCGTGTACCTTTAGTACAAATATATCTAGTGTACATATTTGTGCTTCATTTGAAAGGGCTAATTTTTTTTCCGACACCTTTAAATATCATATTAGATGCTGAGAAAAAATCGCTTCAAAATTTAAGCGCTTAATTTTAATTCTAAGTTCTTGCGTTTTGATTTTGAAAAGCATGTATTTCAAATAACTGTTTTAAATTTTTATAACAATGCTGGATTTAAAAATAAAAAATCATATTTCAGTGTCCGTGAAAAAGTAATCGTTTCAAATGATACACCTTAATGCACACGTAATATTTTTTTATATTCATAGTTAAAATTCTTCGAGAACGTAAATATCACATAGCAATAAAAGACAACTTGAATATTAAGCCGTTTCGTATAGACCTTATCCAGAACATCGTCACATTCGTTTGTCGAATAAAATGGACTTTTATGGCATATCATGTTGGTTACAATTGATAGATCATTGCTTATCTTTATTAATACTATAAACTTTAAGAACATGTTTGTTTCTTTGTCCGATCTCGGAGTACTGGAATTGAAAAAAAATGTATTTAAAAGTTTCTTTTCATATTTAATAGGATTTAATGATGCGGTGTTTCACAGATTGTAGCGCTAAACGGGAATTAAATAAAAGGGCAATCCGTGTGGTGTGGCGTGGGGAACTGATGGTCAAGAATGAAGAAAATTAAACATAAGTTCAACAGCGAGGCACATCTAGTAAATCTATAAATAATGTTGTAGAATCGTTTAACTAGTTTTATTGAATGGTTAACTCCATCGCCTTGTTAGAGTAACTGAAATCGACAGCTAATATCGTTGCTTATTGTCTATATAAAAGGGTAACGGGACGAAATCTGTACATTAAATATTTGAAATAAAAAATACTCTGGGGGAGCTTAGAATCAATGACAGAATACATTTCCATGGTTTTTTTTAATTTTTGTCTGTCTGTCCTGGCAAAGAATGTTATCGATTCGCCGGATCGTAAGTTCAAGAAGTATGTCAAGCGAGTTTTGATGTCTAAGGGCTTATTATAGGGTGGATGGTGGTGAACGCTATTGATGTTTGGAACTAACACCTCTCTCTGTACATCCGTCAAAAATGAACGTAGCTATAATGTTTTTCAAATATATACGATGTACAACTAACTAGATGCTGTAGTGTCATGCTAGGTCTTGGAGAAAAAATTGTGCACAAAGGGTGAGACCAATTAAATCGTCGATGCCGAGTTTTACCACACAATACAATCCTATGATTTTATTAATGACTTTGTTTACAATTGAAATTTCACGCAGACGTAGTCGCGGGCATAGTTAGTTTTTACTAACGTTCGTGATTGTTCTTAAGTATTTATAGGCTGCGTTATATAATTTCATTCATACCATTATAAGATCAAGGTGCGTAATGTATTTCAATGTAATAATAATTTCTTGTTGTACATTTCGCCTTCACGCTTATTATCTTGCAATATACTAGGAATTTTATAGTGATAATTATTGGAATTTTATCAATTATTTTACTCTTTTACAAGTGTTTTAATTCACTGCATATTATAATTATAAGGACATATTTCTGACTCCATATACTTTTAACTGAATTTAATTGATTAAATGTATGTGAATATTTTTAATTTGTAACTAGCTGTGCTCGTGATTTCATCCACGTGGAACATCATGTAAAAACGGTGATTATAATAAAGTTATCTGGTTAGCTGGAAGAAAATGCCACATGGCATTAAGCTCGCCAGTGTACAAATCAAAAGTGCAATAAAGAATTTATGAAGTCCATTTATCTATCTACTTTTCTCTCGTACTTACGCCGCGTCGTCATTAAAACTACAATAACTTTTGATAGAGTGGATCGATTTTAACGAAATAAACACTAAGTTAATCCAGAGAGTAAATTTTACGACTTTCTTAAGGATTTATTGCGAATCCAGTACTTTAGCAATGATGCGTGTTCATACAAACAGACAGACATACATTTTCAAAAATGATTGAAATGAATCCTATTACTTATTCCTAGACACCTGCAACAATTTGTTTCACGAATATCAAAAAAGTACAGACACGTTAGATTTACATTCTTATTATAATATGTATAGATAAGAAATAATGGTAGAAAGAAAGTATTAATAATTCACTACATTGATTATGAAATTATTTTGATAAGTTCATCACAATGCGACAAAAAATTGGCTGACATAATGGAGCAGTGGCGTTATGACATGATTCCCAATATTAAATTATTTACACGTACTTTGAATGATAACTTACATAAAAGTTATTACAGGATACATAATTCATAAAAAGCGAGATATATTCACGGCTCCGTACGTTCTTGTTAGTTGTTAGTAAAAGTCACAGGACTTAAGGACAGTGTATAAATTTTTAAGATCTAGAAAATGTGAAATGACAGTTAAGTCAATAAACGACGATAAGGTTTTATTTAAGCAGATAACTGATAACGAAAGAATTAGTGACATGGCTTCTTTAAGTTCAAGAAGATTTTAATAGGTATAGTCCGCGTCAAACTGTTTAACCGCTCTGAAGTAAATTTCACCCACGTTGACACATGTGTCCTGTCATTACTAGTTGCAGTACAGTTGAATTCAAAGTCAATTTAGTTTTGTTGTTGTTAATTACATGTTATTGTTATTTTCGTTGTTTTCTTTTTCTTGTATATTTGTCATTATTAGAAAACCCACCAACTTCGAAAAATGACATTTCTATGAAAGGCGTTGTTTATTTTATTTTTATTACAAATTATTTATTTATTATGAATATATTTTATTTACAATAACGGTATTGTAACACGCATAATATCTGCACAATATATGCTATTAGATATATCACACATATAGAAATAAATACTGCATAAATGGGAACGAAGGGGATTCAATTAAAGTCGCCCAAAGCTCACAAACCAGGTGATTAAATGTTATTTAGATTTAATGATAACTGACAAATAGATGATGTGGCGAACTGTTAATATGTTAGCTTTATCTATTACTTTATCATTTAGCTCGTCTATTTCTAGTTTTTACTCATATTTAATTACCCCACTAATGATGTAATTTTTATTGTTTGTTCGTGTTTATCTCTCATTCTTTGCTAATATTCTATATGTCAATTTATCTTGTATGTATGTCTACTCAATTCATATAAACAGGTTTTCGTAAACCAGCTGTCAAACCGTTTACAAGAAGACACAATAGGAATCATTTCACATACACAAAATCTTCTGAAAGTAGTAAAATGGTCGTTATACTGGTACATTTTTATTACTTGATGTAACAGGCAAATATCTACTTGAATCATAATTCATTAAGGCCTGATATAGTGTACGTATAATATCGAGACAAGTTAAAGATTAATAAACGTAAATGTTAAATTCCTATAATAATATTCAGAATTTGTTTTGTATTAACCTCTTGACTGTACTATGCGCAAGACCGAAATTAAAGCTATATTCAGAGCGGCCAAAACCGATGACTCGGACTATACATACTTAGATTATATGAGTATACTGCTTAAGGAAAAACGAGACAAGTTGTTTACGACACAGGCCTGTTCAAATTAAAAGGATATGAATTAATAATTACAAATCGACATAAACTCATTAGAGCCTTCAAGATCAAATTAACTTTTAACTTTTTTTGTTGCCTCGACACATGACATCATCAAAACGAACTTTGTTACAAACGTTACTGAGTCACAGTTAAGCTTTTAACTATACAAACTCGTTTACCTATACTTATATCGAATGCGAAAGTAAGTTTGTCTATGTATCTATATTTTACGTTTTTACGGTAACACCTATGAACTGATCGCAATTAAATTAGTTTTAGAGGTAGCAGCAGGATCTGGTGAAGGAGCATAAGCTATTTGTCATCCTTAATACCCAGAAAAATACGTAGACAAAGCCGCAGGGAAAAACTATTTGTATTTTAACTTTTAACAGTTTCCATTAGGAATTTGATTTTTAAGATATATAATTATTAGTATTCTAAGAAGTAAGTCACAAACGTAATTTAATGACTTTGTATACAATTTTCACGTTAGTTGCGTGCTGGAATAGTAACATAGTAAGTATAATAATATACAATTGCAGGTACTGCAAAATTGCATGAGTCAGGCAACAGCCCAAACCGAGCTGTGCCGTGCACCCTTGAGCTAGTTGTCAAATAAAATCGGCTGAGTGCTTTAAGCGCTCGCCTTAGTAGTCCGGTGAAGCTGTTAAGAACTTGTTAGGTCAATAGCGTAATCAGTTCGAGAAAAAAAATTATTGCAAATATAACGTAGTTTGCTTATAATAATAATTGATTATTACTTACAACAAAATCATCCCGGTATACTTAATTAGAGGAATCTATGGTATTTTCCGCTTGTAGTGTATATTCAATATTTTCACTTATGACCAATTTATACAAGTTTTATCCGCAGAGATCACTTATTTATAGGTATTGAAATATTTATTACACGAATATGTAATGTAAACACGAATGTTTTCACTATTATGTAGGTATATAATGTATCTTTCTTATTAATAGATACGATATATCAATGAAAAATATGGTCTGACAAAAGTCCTAAAAAAATGATTAGGTAAAATAGTAAATTCATATCAAATACCAACCAACAACCATAATATCAATTAAATGAGTATACACTCCTCTCTATAGATTTTCTAATAGACAGGTTTTAATAGTGATTATACAGAAGTAGCGCGGTTCTTGCCGATTAATAGTCTGTATTTAGTCACTTCTGTGACCCTTTATGCTTGCCAAATATATAATGAGAGGGGCGGTAATATTATTAAAATTTACCGTAGTCCGGTGAAGCTGTTAAGACCATGCTAGGTCAATAGAGTAGTGAGTTCGAAAAAAAAAAATTCTATGGACAGGAACTCACCAATGAAAATCCAAAGGTGTCAGAGAAAACTTATATGTTGGGCAATAAATTTCATTGTGTTAGATTGCTTTACGTTTAAGTGAACCACAATATCACTGGTTGTTAAACAGCAATGTGTTACCAACACGCTAAACTTACAGGACTGGCCCTCTCGTGTAGCTGCCGGAGTATACTATAAAATTGCTTAGTTTTGAGTTTGTCAACTTAAGGGCGATAGTTAGCCAAGCGGGCTTAGAAAAGTATACTATAGTGTTTTTATTCACCAAAAGTTCCAGCACATTCGCAAATATTTCTACTTACGTCGGTCTACGCGATGCCAGAACACGTTAACCAATGAGCGGTTTTGAATTTTTTTTTCTATCGTTACTAATATTAGAAATGCGTAAGCGAGTTTGCTCGATTGAAGAAGGTTTCGGAAATCCATCAATTTAATTTTCACTTCCGCCTGGAATTGGTTGGCCGATATCACGTCTCCGTGCAACAGAAAACATTTGATTTTATTTGCGCGGTGTGCACATGAATAAGTTAAATCTGAAACTAGTAATAGAAAGTGCAAAATATTAATAACTAAAACAACAGAAAGAAATTAAAAACACGTCCTTTGTTGGCGGCTGAACCTGACGTCGGTTAATACTGTTGGTATGTAACTTTTTTTTATGTCAAGAGCAGGCAAATAGGTGGTTCACTTGATGTTAAGTTATC
Source organism: Antheraea yamamai (assembly GCA_036509395.1). Taxonomy (NCBI): domain Eukaryota; kingdom Metazoa; phylum Arthropoda; class Insecta; order Lepidoptera; family Saturniidae; genus Antheraea; species Antheraea yamamai. Next base: position 16,485,729 of record AP028436.1, on the reverse strand, counting down.
ACCACCGTCCATAGACACTAGCAACACCAGGGAAGTCGCAAGTGCGTTGCCAGCCTGTGTATGGGGGAGGGGTAGGGAAAGGAGAAAAGGGAAGGGAAAGGGGAAAGGAGGTGGGCCTCCGGCGCTCTCACTAACCGAACGCAACGCAACAATGCAAGCACTGTTACTTCACGTCGGTGTTCTGTAAGAGGGTGGTACTACCCCGGGCGAGCCGACCCATTCATGCTGAAACTAGTATTAATTAATATAATTAATTAAATTGTTGTAGATTAACGTGTAATGACCACAATCAATTACACGTGTTTCGCTCCGTCACGAAATATCTGCGATCGATGTTGACTCTTCCGATGCGAGTGGACGAGTTTTAGATATATTTGAGATACATGTTGCTACTGATATAGAAAAGGAGATAAAAATAATCTTATATTGTCCTAAAAAAATCTACTATTCCCGAGGGATAGGTAAAATCTTCATCTACGCGAGCGAATCCACGGATAAAAGCTAATTTTGCAATAAAGATTAATAAGTACAATCAGTATCAATACATTAACAATGATACAGTCATGAAACCGTACCATTAAATTTGTAAGACACATCAATATTATGTAATTAAAATGAATTCGTTGTTTATTATATTTAATTATTTGTTAAAGGCACGCCTTCTGTTAATTACTACGTCAAAATGGAAACCATAAATCTTAGCGTAGTAATTTAAAAAATACGACCACTGACATACAGTAGGGAAGGGCGCATATTTTATTGTAAGAATGTAAGTGTATAATTTATTTCGTGACTTGTTTTAGCTATAATTGTATTTCTTTGTCCATAATCGGACGGGTTTAGTAAATGACTTATTAACGTGAGTCTGCCTGAATCAAACACGGTTAATTGTTACGTGTGCTTATTTACTAAAATACGATTAACTTTTGTAGGTGGTAGAGCCACGCTGAAGCTATTACTGGTTTCAGCATGAATAAGTCGGCTCGCCCGGAGTAGTACCATCCTACCCACAGAAAGCCAACGTGAAGTAACAGTGCTTGCATTGTCGCGTTTTGTTCGGTCAGTGAGAGCGCCGGAGGCCCACCTCCTCTTTCTTACCCTCTCCTCTTCCCCTTCCCACTCCCCCTTTCCCCTTAACACAGGCCGGCAACGCACTTGTGACTCCCCTGGTGTTGCAAATGTCTATGGACGGTGGTGATCACTTAACATCGGGTGACCCATCTGTTCGTTTGCCTCCTATGATATAAAAAAGAACTCTTATATTAATTAGGGGCTGTTTTATTTTTATTCGAGTTTACTAGTGTTTGCATGCGGCGTCGCTCGATACTTTCGAAAATCGAAAAAGTAACTAATGTCCTTTTCTGTAAAATCCATGATGATCAGTTGAGTAGTGAAGTGTAAGCGTGACAAAGAATCTCATTTTCCCATTGTTATATTATTATTAGTTGAAATAATTATATACAATATTAGTTGAGATTAGAATAAATATGTGAAAGTATCCTGTCTATTTGCTACCTTTACGACTGGACCTCTAAATTGATCTCTATGAAATGTCTCATAGAAATAACTTGGAATCTTTTGAAGGACATATGGTACTTTTCAACTTGAGTATACCAAAACACGTAAACAAAGTCAAGGAAAAGGTTAATCAAATCCTTTTATAACGGATTCTCCATATAAATTTACATTCACATTTATAATAGTAATAATAGTAATAATTGTCATCACTTATTAAACCCTATAACCCTTTTACTGATTGTAAGTTATCTTTGGTAAATTTTGTTAAGACTACTTAGCCTCTATGGTAACTGTACTATTGTAGAGTCTAGGTAACACTTTGAAAAGTAATCCAATAAAATTATTGTTCGAATTTGTTCAATTATTGAGGAAATTATCCCAAACAGCAATAGACAATTTTATTTATATGTATAAAATATTTATTTTGAATATTATAACATCGTCATCTGCATTTGGTAATTTGTGTTCTGATGTAATTTTTTATTAATGATCAAATAATGTAATTAGTGAAGCGGTAATGGCTTAAGGGTGATTTATCCGAGCACCGTATCGATTGACGTGAGTCAAACCCTACAACAAGTTTGTGCTTTTGGTGAAGAAATTCTTAATGGAACCAAAACATTAAGTACCTTTTCAAACACGTCTCTTACCAAACAACATAGGTAGTTTCGGGAGGTTTTTTGAATGCAAGTTACTTTAGGCTTATTTACTAGAGCCACATCACTACTTAACATCAGGTCAAATTGTTGTCAAGCGTCTATAAGAATTACAGTAATAATAAATAATGTCTAAATAAGGGTACCAATGTACTAAGAAGTCTATTTATACATATAATAAGAATGAATATCTAACGTATCGGTCCCTTTTTAGATATTTGTGAAAAAAATTGTTGCGTGTGTCTAGGAACAAGTAATAAAATACATTTCAATCATTTTCAGAAATGTCTGTCTGTCTGTTTGTTTATACACGCATCACTGCTAAAGTACTGCATTCAGGATAAAACCTCATCATCATATCAAATCGAAAACTATAAAGCATATCCTCGAGTAACGTTTAGTCTTGGTTTTATTAAAATCGGTTCACTCTATTAAAAGATTTTGTAATTTTAATGATGATGCGACTTAAGTACGAAAGAAAAGTAGATAATTAAATATACTTAATACATTCAGATGATCGTATTAGTCACTGTTTTTACATTAGGTTCCACGCGGACACAGTCGCGAGCACAGCTAGTAAATAATAAGAATAAAATGGTTATTGTAAAATAGCCTGCCACAGAGACGTAAAGTGGAAAAACGAGTAAAAAACTATGCACCACTCAAGTCCTCTATGTTAGGTCACTAATGGTGCATTTCTTGCACACGACAAACTACTAACAGTGTTTAACACGCGACGCGATGCATTATGTATTACAACCAAGTTAAAAGTGCAATACGTAAGCGGTCAACGCCCTAACCTACCCCTGTATTTAATAAGACGGTTAATTTATTCATTCACGAGTCGGAAACTTCATCGAGTCTTTCGATCCATCATCGTGAAGTTTCCTGACCATGTTCGGGCGGCATTTGATAAAAAATATAACAGTAAAATTAAGGGTAAATGAATTTTAATTTTACACACAATGTTTATGGATTACCGTGTAATATTATGCCACTGCGGTTTGGCAAGCGAACCGTATTTCTACCGATAGGGTTGATACTGGATAATGACATAAATATTCAAGAACCACTAATATTACCGAAACAATATTGTCGATAAAAATGTTGGTTACAAAAATGTTCGCAGTAATTCATCTCTTGGTAAGCCGCGGTAATTAAAAAATATTTTAAAAACTTATAAATAACTATAGAAGTTAAAAGATGTATAGTAGTTTTTTTATAAAATTGAAATAATGATCCGAAATATAACATATAAACTGTGTTCATGTATTACTTCATTGACATAGGCATTCACACTTCGATTCTTCTCAGTAATGCTCGCTTTTCTTCATACGGCCAGCTCGCTTTCATACCCGGTCCCGTAACATATGGCCCACACGCATTTCGTTCGAACTTAACCTACTTTTTGAGAAACACATATAATAAATGCTCTTTGATTTTAAGCTTACAGTTACAGTTTACATACCACATTCATTGACTGAATTCTACTTACGAGAATATTTTACACCCCAATAATATCAGCCACAAATTATAAGGGCTACTTAATTCTAATTTTTTTTTTCCTTATTTAGAACTAATTTTACTAGATTTCGAAACGACATGATTTCTTTAAGGTTGATTCAAAAATAAAATAAAATATTACTTATATATTAATACCAGAAAGAGTGCGACAAACACAACAAATGTGTATATTTTATATTACTTTTAAAATAACACACACAATATTATACCCTAATCAAATGTAATATGTAAAACCTTACGCGACTAAATAATTATTTTCTAAAATTCACAGGTATTCTTGGAAAACATTGCGTGCGTTTATAACAATGTGACACTGGCTACGGAGGTCATTAATTATAACATAGCCCTGCCTCACAAAACCTTACTAATTTGAATAACGATGAATGCTATACGGAACTACGGAATGCGACATATTCCACGGAGTATTGTTTCACTTTTAATATTAAAATTTTAGGTTAGAATATATATTCCATTTGGGTATTTTAAATTATTGTCGATGTAGAATAATAGTAGTTGCTATTTACATTGATACCAGCATTTAATTTTTATAAACGAGATCGCTTATCGTGTCTTGTTAAAGGAGTTGACTAGTAGAAAATCGTCACGTAAGGAAAAAGCTTTACGACTTCTGCATACGGCTCTCTCTCTATCTGTTGTATACGAGCGTGTGTGCGCGTGCGAGTATCGTGTTTCGAGCAGACGAGCATCGTGCACTGCCATTTGTATAACCTCGATGCTGAACGCATGGAAACTTATTTTTACTTAGCAATTCTCTATATAATTTATAATTAATTATTTCTATATAATATTTAATAAATGAATAGTTCTCCTACAATATCAAAACCTTTTTGATTTGATTCCTTACTTCACATTAAAGTACTCCGTCCCTGACGGGGCTCCCCTGATTATGCACGGTTCTTCTTCTTCCTGCTCTGACAAGCATCACTCTTTATTGAAGATTACTACTGACGTTATTACATGGGCAATAACAAAATACCTTGCGATGACTTCAGTATTCGTTACAAAATCCAGGGAGATTCTGTGAGATCACATGATGCATGTTTCATATTATTATTCCTTATCATATCATTCATATCATTATTATCCCATCCATATCACTTGTGCATAATAACCAAGGTAGATTATACAAGACGCCTCCAATATTACATAATATAGCATCAAATAATGCTAAATTGTGAATAAAAAATTAAAGCAACCACATAAAACGCTACATTCTCGTCGAAACTTAATTTATTTTTGGCGGGATTTTGGTCTGTCATGTAGTGGATTTTATATTTTATTCATAATCTTGTGTTACTTGACTCTATATTGTGTAAAATTGGTGGTGTTTTATGTAATATAGTTTGTTTATTGTGCATAAGTGAAGTGAATGGAAAATAATACCACGGACCATGAATTCTGAGATGCCACAAAAATTCCATGGAAAGTTCTAACAAGATGGCCACCATCTTGTTAGTTCATTGAAATTATATCAAGAAACTTGTAATATCGATACTCACTTGACAATGACAGTAATAGTCTACTAGAAGACTGGTTGCCGAAAATGAAATGGAAGAAGAAATTGTAATACTATTAACTACTCGACAATGGCAGTAATAATCTAAAAGATTGTTTGCCAAAAATAAAGTAAAAAAAAAAAGAATACTATTTTTATCTTCACATTAGCAAGGCGTTGTATGCGCATCTGCCAGTGTCTCGTTTTAAATACTATCATTATATTCAAGTATTATTACTTTTAAAATGCTAATTTAAATTATAAAACGTTATATAAAAAATGTATTCCTAAAAACGCTTGCTAAGTCTTATAGTTTTTAAACTTTAAATGAAGTTATTTATATCTGTGGAATATAATTCAAATATTATAGACGTGGTAATAATGTTAATTATCTAAAAAGGTATATTACTTTTCAGTATTATTAATTTAAATTTCGAACTATGGATACAGCGTGTTCTAAACCAAATACTATATGCATGTAGTGAGTCACATTCGCTTCCGGTCGGCGACAAAAACCAGCGCAGATGCCATTTCCGACGGCTGGGGATATGTACTGGCTAGCAGTATTGTACTGTCAATAGCAGGTTCACTTATTCTAACGACAAATAGAACACGCTTTTTTGAAAGCTGGTACATTAAACTATATTGAATGTATACTTAATATCTCCTAGTTCTATATGAAACAATATTATACAGAAGTATACTGTACCGAAATACTGTTAAAATCTGTTTAAAAATTAAAATAAATAAACAGTGTATGTTCGAACTTTTTTTCATTGAAACTAAACAGTAACCCTCTAGTAACCTTTTTTAATTACACTGACAATAACAAATTGATTGCTTTAATATTTCTACGTGTTACAAAATATTTACAAAGGGCTTATTCTTTCTATTTTGAAAAGGTACATAATGTTCCCATATTTAATTTACATGATTCTTTAAGCGATTAGTTAATATTAGTCTTTTCATCCAAAAATAACAACCTAATGCCTACCCCTCAAAGATATTCTTAAATTCCTGTTTGATTTCTTTGTAAAAATTAAACACCAAAGTTCCATTATATTACTAGTTAATATATTTTTACAACTCAGAAGTTCACAAAATAAAAGTTTGTCGAATAATATTCTCGTCAGATGGGTTTGAATTTAAATAATCATTATACTAATGTAACATTGTATGATTCGTAACTTCTTCTAAATGAATCATAATGAGTTTTGTAAAACGTATTAACTTAAGATTAATTTATTGTCTTATCCTACTTAAAACGGTACGCAAATTGATGCTTTAACGCGTACACTCAACGTTCCAATTCCGTGATGAAAATATCTGGGAACTATTTGCCTCTTCAATATTCAGAGTAAAAGCGACCACAGAGTGCTTCGCTGATGGATCTGGCTTTTAGCGATACATTTCTTGGCTTTACAGCGAGCGCGGGCCTCTCCGTACCGGGGCTTTCATATCGTCCTTTGTTTAGCGACGTGGATGAGGGCCGTGCAATTAATGTTTTCCTGCCTTTTTTCAACACCTTAGTCGTAATATTTTGAAAGTATAAACGCTTCAAAAATTTTTGTGTATTTATACAAATAAATAATATTGAGGTGACTGTATGTAATCTCAATATATATATTTTTTCTAAATGAATATGGAGAACTTTCTTGTATAACAAAAAAAAAAACAAATTTTAAAATTTTTGTGTATCTCTTTGTTCCGGGTGAGATCCGAATCGGTTGGACCGATTTTGACGGAACTTTCACTAAGACAGTAAAGATTTTTTTCCCGTATGAACGACGTAAATTGTTGTTATATCGAAATAGTTGAATGAATTATAACGAAATTATATCATCAGAGCAGTTTTCTGCTATTGGATGTATTGATAACGGAATGTATTGATAAAATTAGAGAGAGGTAAGTAAATTAAAATTGCTAAGGTTATAGCAGTTAAATTGTACTGAAAGAATCATAACAAAATAATAAAAGACGGTTAATGGTTAATCCAGATCCAATCCACTAATCCAGATTCCCATCAAAATGGTAAAACCATTTTCAAGAGGACGAAGTCGCGGGCATCTGCTATTAAACAATAAATAAATTATTTGCATTCATTTTTTTTGTATTACAGGTTTCCCTAATTATAGTCACAATCGAGGCAAACAATTAACATACAGTCAAATGCAGTTGTCGTATTAGGCGCTAATTTATCACGTTTGAATTAGTAACAAGATACAGACGAATTCTAGAATATCTTTTATTATGACTGATGTATATATATCCTCATTTTTTCTCCTTTTAAGTTTTTTCGTTATCACTTTCCATTACGTCCAGTCATAAAATTTTATTTCGCGATAACGTATATAATTTTTCGATAAATACATTTGTCCTCAAATGCCTCTCACTTGAATAAACACATTTATGACCTTTGTATTAACCATTATTTATCGATAAAAACTTACGAAAGCATATAATTTTTAGAAAAATATAACATTGACTGTCCTCCAATGCCTCTCACCCGAATTAATAAATTTATCGCCTTTGTATCAACCATTTTGATTATAAAAAATGATATATCAATGTTCATGATAATAAAAAGAAACCATCATAAAAAGCCTAAGCAACAAAAGTTCTTGCCTAAGGTTGTTTCCACGCGTAACTTCGAGTTCAAATCAAGGAGGTATTGTTCTTTGACTTTCCTTCATTAAATGTTCAAGAATTCCTGTCTCGGGGCACATTGGCGTCGGAATTAGCTCTCGTTTATTTAATACTTGCGACAATCAGAAGGGGCGCCGTCGAGGGTGAGATAACAATCTGAGACGTCATCTTATTACGTGCTTTCTTACTTTCGTGAGAGTCGAAAATGTGTGTACACTGCGTGGTATCATTAAAGAAGAAGTGTTTACAAAAACACCACAGCAAAAACGTGTTATAAATAATTTCGCAAGTAATGTTTGGCAACTTTCGGCAATAAATGTATAAGGAGTAAATTCGAGGTAGTAGAACTACTTTTTTTTTTTTTTTTCTTTAGTTTGGCCGCGCCGGGTTTTTTTTTACCAAACACCCACAGTAAATTATTATTTTCTCTTTTTTTTTTTTTTTTTTCGCTGTGGGGGGGCCCGGGGCCCCCCCCCCCCCCCCCCCCCTCCCCCCTCCCCCCTCCCCCCCCCCCCCCCCCACCCCAGCTGGCAACACCCTTCCCACTCCTGTGGTGTTGCTAGTTTTTTTTGTCGGTGGTGATCATTTTTCATCATGTGACCCCACGGTTCTTTTTCTTTCTTTTTACATAAAAAAAAATATTTAAAATTACGCGTGTATTATGACCTCGAATTACAATTATCTCTACTTATAAATGACGTATCTCTTGTTTGTCCTAATCCTTCAAACACATTAACCGATTTCACGACACTTTTACTAGCAAAATTTTCAAAAGTATTACTTAGGCTATAGATCATAACACCCTGATAAAAGAAGTAGAGATAGGATTTAACAAAAGTAACATAAAATCTGCAAAACGGTTAAGTACAAATAAGAAAATTTAAATGAAAATAATAAGTCGCAGCCCAAAATTAACCCAGATAAATCAAACCATTTTCAGGGAAACGAAGTCCCGAGTAAACAGCTTATTAATGTAATGTTTACATGGAATCCAAAACTTATTATACAACTACAATATGTAATCTTACCTGCTTATATTTCGCAAGAATAATGCAATGGCAGAAGTGGTTTAATACTGTTTTAAATTTGTAAATGTATCAATTATAATGAAAGCTTGATAGAGTAACAATTGTATTGCGTTTCTATACGTATTATCAAAGTCTCCCTACGAGTTAATGTGTAAGGAAGAGTTCACATTTTAGTAAATATTTTGGATGGTTCATTATCTTACTTTGCAATTTTGAAGAAAATATTCCTATTGCTATGCTTTTGCAAAACACGTACCTAATTATGGGTTAAGGCAGAAATGAAAACGTTTATACATTTGTTTAAATAATTGAATGCTTTTGCCAAATAAACTTCTAAAAAGTAATGAAGGAGACGATTAAGTTAGTAATTCTATACGTAATTTAATTGGTTGCTGATTTGATTTAGGGAATAAAATAAATGTATAACTATAAATTATAATGAACAGTTTTGTAGTAAGCAATTGCCACACAGTTGCCCATTTATAATTTCTTAGGAGAATATTCTTGACATATATTTTTAGTCTGATTTTATGTATAAACTTTAACATCGATATATTTATCAAATCATAAATTCGGACGTAGCGTGCATAAATCGTTCAGCGTTTCACCACATTCGTATAATTTGAATATTAGATTTTCTATTGAGCTTGGTAGCTAGCCTGTCAATCGATAGAAAATGCTCTCCCACAAACCATAACGTAGCTGGATTATGCACACACTCGCCTCAGTATGTGAATTTAGATATTTTCATATATGAAATATTCGTTGAACAGTTAACTAGTTAAACATTATTTTGTTAATCATTTCAAACATATCAATCTGTCTGCCCGAAGCATGTCTATTTACCATACCAATTAAATTGTATTGTTATTTGATATTGGTTAAAATATCTAATCGTGGTGATCTAATGGCTTGGTGGAATATTATCCCGATGTCCGCAGTTTCGAACCCCAGCATGTACCACCGAATTTTTCTGTATTTAAATACTTTACTAATTTAAATTGGTAACACTATCGGCTAATGATGAAGGAAAACATCACGAGGAAAATTGAACCTGAGAAATGTTCTGGTAGTACCATTGTATGTGGGAAAATATAATACTGTGGTTTTCTCAGACTTTGAAATCGCTAATACGTCGTGGCCTGACTTCATGATTATACCCATATATTTCGTCAACAAGCGGCCTATGGCCCCGCAGTGGGTCTCTTACAGGGTGATGATGATGATGACCTGGTACAAAATGGACGAGCGCTTCGTGGTATTTTATTTCTCCATAAAGGTGGGAGGTCTTCATTCAAAGAAAGCCTAAATTATTAGATGAGTTGCCGCGGTTTAAAAATCCGGTAGAAGGTAGTGTATCAAATTAATTTTATAAAACATGCGGCATGTCTAAATCTTCGCTGCTGAAATAAAACTTTATACATGAAATTCCATACAGACGTACATACTGGTACAGATAGTATATATATAATGCACTTCAACTTAGAATAAACAAATATATTATTTAAATAAAATCCTACCCTACTCGGTAAAATAACCGACAATTTCCTGAATCAAAATTAGCAAAAGCATCCGATTGGGCTAAAATCTAATTTAAGAAAAAACAATACAATGTATGAAGCAGTGTAACAGAACCATTTGAGATTAATTCCCGTGAACGTCATACGGATCTGTTAACTTTGAATAGCATTACCGTTAACGACTGCTTGAGTATATATGTATTATATATAGATACACTGAATAAATACGTATATATTTTATTCGCGGACACGTTATATTCTCTTTGACCTGCCAACCTTTTTATTCGCAATAAATTATTCACATATAAAAACGGTACGTACATAAAAGCTTTTTCGTACTTAATTTTTTATGATAGTAAATAAAGTTAACGTGATAAATCTCCATAATCAAAATATTATTCAAACGTTATTCAATGCTTTCCAAATTTGTATGAATACTCACTTATGCTAGTGATAGTGATAGTGATTCACTAGCTGATATTACTATTTCTTAAAAATGTAACTTTTGTTTTTTGTTAATCGTTTTGTACATATTGTTTTAATTGCAGTATTTTTTCTACTTTAAACATATCGGTTACTAATAAGTAATTTAAAAAATTAAATAGTACATTTCTCTAAATATTTTAAATAAAATTAACAAAAAAATTACAGTAACTTCATAGATTTTTAATTTCCAAAAAAAGGGTCTTATTATTTTTTTTATATTCCTAGAGACGAATTTTCTAAAACCTTCTATTTATGGATACATATGTTAATCGAAAAAAATTTCATTTCATTCATTTCGTCAACTAGGCGCCCATAAACTTTTACCAAAGACTGAAATGAGCCATTCACAAGCTCATAGTCATAAACTGTGCCCACTACAGATTGGTCGTCTATCTTTTCCGTGGCATATAAATTTGCAAAACTCTACGCCGACCGAAACTATTACATATTTCATTCATCTCAGTAGAATATAAGCCTCCGATAATCCAGAGACACAAAATATTAAGGTAAGATGTTTAAAAAAAAGTATTGGTCTTGGTATGTACCAACTAATTTTTCGCAATTCGCGTTCATTTACTGATTTAAATTGACTAGTGGGCGCCCAGTGGTCGACATTCGACCATAGTTCATTGAGTTTTTAAAGTTTTAACTTTATTATCTGAGTGTGCTGCGTGGGGGGAGCAGTGCCGCATTTTGTCAAAGGATATAGGACTTCTATAATCAAAGTGTGTTTCATCCATGGCTAGTCAGCGAATGGCTTGGCGAGCTTTTTCCTCCTTTTGCGAGGACGTCATCTCGCATATAGAACAGGCGGAGCGGGCCCGCGAGGCGGACCTAAAGTGTCCTGCCTCTCCGCCATAAGGAAAAAAAGCGCAAGGATGGGTTGCCCAACCCCACCTGCCACCGTACCTGAGGGGGTCCAATTGTGACCATCTAAACCATTCTCGAATCTCCACGAACAGGGGGCACACAAAAAATTTCATCAAAATCGGTCCAGTCGTTTAGGAGGAGTCCAGGGTCACATACCGCCGGTGGACAGGGGGCGGCACACAAGAAATATATATATTAAGATCCTCCGCCCCCAAAAAAATATCTGTCGGTAAACCGTGAAAATTGAACTGTGAGATTCGGCATTACTCTTATGACAACATGAAGGGGGCAAAGTGGATTTCCCCACGTTAAAAAAAAAAAAAACGTCCTGTCACCTACAAATTTTGATATTCAATAAGAGCAAAGAGAATAATAATTATTTCAGGGGTTCCATTTTACTAAAGATAAATTATTTATCAAAGAAGTATTAATGTATATTATGATTTTTTTATTAAAATTAACCTACAAGCAGTAGTGTGAGTAATGTATATTTTAATTAATTTAATGTGCTTGTAATGCATTTTATATAAAAAATAGCTTTGTGCATTTCTCCTCCATATAAACTTTAAACTATGCAAAATTTCAAGATCATCCGTTCGCGCAGTTCGCTTAAAAAGGGGTACAAAGTTTTGGCTTCACGTATTAATATATAAGATAACATTATCGTCTGACAGTGAAGATGACATGGGAAATGTTCTTGTTCCATGTAGTACCGCCGCATAAGGGAAGATAACCGGCCGCAAAAACTCCCCAATATACAAACGTGCAGTTACAGTTATGCGATAAACTTATGATTTTGCAAATTCAACCTTGCTTGAACGATTTAAAGTTGTTATTACAAGGACGCTATCGAAGCGAGACTTTTTGAAATGACTGCATGATCCAAAATTATGCACTCATTTTGTGTGCCGGCTGTAAGACATTAAGTGTGCATCTTGGGTTTTTGTATATCAATGATAACAGAACGTTAATTCAATAAGTATTGTGAAATTTTCAGTTAAATTGTTCATTGATAATTTGAAAGTTTCATTTTCAATCAATAATGAGAGCGCCGGAGACCCACCTCCCCTCTCTCCCTTCCCCTCTCCTCACTCCCTATCCCATACCCCTCCCCCCAAACACAGGCTGGCAACGCACTTGCGACTCTCCTGGTATTGTTAGTGTCCATGACCATTAAAAAGAAAAGTCAATGAATTAGCAACTTCTCAATCTCTCTCTTTTTGGTTATTTGCCTCATATGGTGGTGGGATCAGGTATTCTTTCTCTTCTTCTCCACTTCGCTCTATTTTTGACGTCTTGACCAATTGACAACTTCTATTTCTTAATTTTAATGCAATGCAGTCACATTTTGAAAATTGCTAATAGTTGCAATTCGCACTCATATGTTTTTATGATTGCTTTCCGTTTCCAATTCGTAAAATGCTGGATAATATAAATAGTACAAATAATTTTTTAAAAATTGACTGTAATTCCCATTATTACATCTTTAAATCTACATAAAAATATCACCTTAACCTATACATATAATAAGAATGTAAATCTAACGTGCATGTACTTTTTTGATTTTCGTGAAAAAAATTGTTGCAGGTACGTAATAGAATACATTTCAATCGTTTTTGAAAATGTCTGCCTGTCTGGCTGTCTGTTTGTATGAACACGCATCACTGCTAAAGGACGGGGTCCACAATAAAACCTCAAATCACAAATCATAAAGCATATCTTCGGGAGTAACTTAGTCTTTGTGTTATTAAAATCGGTTTATTCTATCAAAAGATATTGTAATTTGAATGACGGCTCGAGGTAAGTACGATAGAAGAGTAGTAATCTATCCTGATATTATAAAGCTTATTTGTTTGGTTGAACGCGCTAATCTTAGGAACTACAGGTCTGATTTAAAAAATTTTTTCAGTGTTAGATAGATCATTTGTAAAGGCTATAGGTTATATATCATTACGCTAAGACCAATAGGAGCAGAGCACCAATGAAGAATGTTTCAAAATCGGGGTATTTTTCCTTTTGAGAGCTTCCGCTGCGTGTTAGCGTTAGCCCAAAGTAACTATTCCACGTGAACGAAGTCGCGGGCAGAAGCTAGTATTGTATAAACTTGAAGTTCGTCGTTTGGATCCTGGAAAAATCACGCACATCAAAACACATTAGGGGCAAAATAAGTCTTTTCTACATATTTTAAATTTAGTCAAAAATAATACGAAATGCCATACGAGTATAGATTGGTTCCTTTGAAATGACATTAAAATAAATTACAGTTACAGATATTGATCCTTACTTTTACCTATAATTTAATCGTATATTTAACATATTTATACATACTTGTAGTCATCCAATGATTGAAATTCAGATAGCTCATGGGAAGCGTGCAGTGGCGATGATGCGAGTTTCACACTTTTTGTTAACCCTAAAATATCCATATATACACAGTATACATATAGCTCATGGGAAGCGTTCGGTGACAATGACGCGTGTTCCCTGGTTTTTGTTCACCCAAAAAGTGCTTAACGTGCCTAAAGAGGTTTTCACTTCAAAAAAAAGATATTAACGATTTGTTTATATACAATTTTACAAACTTTATAGTAGACGAAACGATCTCGTTACGGTTCTCGACAACCAATTTCACAACATATAACAAGGTTACGTCGTATCGTAAGGCTATTCCGAGGTAAGGCGAAGGGGATGAGATCAGATCGTCATGTGCGGTTAGTTTGGAGTGCATTTCCTTGCTCAAGGGATCGAGGCCCGCGGCTGACGTTAATAGATTATTCACGACGGTTAGATAAAACGAGGTATTCTACCAATACGTACGTACTAACTGTTCGTCATATTTGGAATATTGAGATGAGAGAAGTCTGCGTTCTTATTAAAATAAAATAATCACTTATAGTACTTCAGAATTTTTAAACACCTCAGTAAAACTTATGCTGTATCTCTCTGAATATATAATATGTGAAGTATCACCAACGCAAAAATTTTAACTCTTTGTTAGTAGCTAATTTTATGAGAAATCTCGTCTAAATTTTAATTGCATATTGTACTTGCATGTTCTATTTATTTATGCTGTAGTCGTACATTAGTCAAATTCGACTATAATTCATTAATTTTTCAATTTTCAATATTAAGGGAAAAACGATCGATCTCCAAAATTTTATTTAAAAACAAAAACTCATAATTATCTAGCAAACAAAAAAAATTAAGAAAATCGGTGAGAAATAGAGGTGTAAGATGTTCGTAACTATCTTGTATCTGCCTATTATTATATAAGGGTTAGAAACTTATTTATTTTGTGTGCTAATGTATAAATATTATTATCTGTATAAAGTATTGTCCAAATATTGTAGATTATTGACCCAAAAATCGTTTAACGAATAAGACTTATAACTAAACGATGACGGTATGGAAAAAAAAAACTTTTTTTTACTAATAACGCTAATGTTCGTCAATAGTTACTAAATTAAAAAAAAGAAAATCGGTTGACAAATAAAGAAGAAAAAGGCACTGAAGTGTTTTATTTCCACCTATTTATATATAGATCCAGTGCATTTCATACATTTACGCGCATGATAACGTCAGGGTAGCTCTGGATGCCTCATGCATGGAAGTGACGCCTCTCTCTGTGCATCCACCATAAACGAATGTAACTTTATATGTCGTTATGTTGTAATAATCAAAAAACATGTTATGTATCATGAAAAGATAAACCAGATCGAGTTTCTTGCCGGTTCTTCTCGATGACTGGGTTGATCTCCGAACCAGTGGCAGTTTTGATTTTCATAAGTGCCTTCTCAAGGCTTAAATTGAATAAAGAGTATTTTGACTCTGATTTTGATGCAATATCTATGTGAACGAAAAAATCATGTATAAGGTAAGGTTTCTCTTATTCAACGAGTCGACAACGAATATACAAACAATAATACACACGAAATAAATAAAAATAGAAAAATGGTTAGAGACTCAAAACGATAGATCAATAAACCGAATAAATACAAATTATGAATAAAAATCTCTGCTGCATCAATCGCATGCAACAGTTGACAATAATGCCCTCGCGAATTCGATTGCTGTAACATTAATTTTTGGTTTATATCACTTTTGTTTTCTTTATTTAAAACATGAATCTATTTCTCCCTTGTTATATGTTTCTTTTAAAACGGTTCTAGTCTCTCGCGTATATTATTAACATTTCTGTTATGTTGTTTATTGTACAATACGACTTCATATTTTCCTTCAAAACCGTCTAAATACAATAGTTGAAGTAAGTTGAATCGCGGTTGCATCTCCCACGGGAAAGTCGTCGGGAACAAGCAACATGGTTGAGCTCACCCGAATGTCTGGCGACTTGATTTGTGGCTTGCTCTAAAAAAGTAATAACATCTGAGGAGTGCCAACATTCGAATTGGAAAATGTTATGTTCAGTATAAAACTACGTAAACGCATCTAGATATTGTTTTCATAACTCGATAGCATTAAGTTACAATTTCTATAGCATTGTTATCCTACCTTTACTAATATTAAATACGAATGTTAGTATGTTTCTTTGTTACGCCTAAACTACTCAACCGATTATTATGTAAATTTACTATGCACGTTTTTAGGGGAACAGAGAGGACATAGAATCTCGAGACTGAGTCATAAGGGCCTCGCGAATCATTAAAGACAAAGTTTCAAGAACTCAGTATCTTAACTCTGCCCTCCCAATATATCTATACTACTAGCCTCTGCCCGCGATTTCGCTCGCGTGGAATAGTTACTTTGGGCTAACGCTAATACGCAGAGGAAGCTCTCAAGAAGAAAAAAACCCCGATTTTGAAACATTCTTCACTGGTGCTCCGCTCTTATTGGTCTTAGCGTGATGATATATAGCCTATAACCTTCCTCGATAAATGAGCTATATAACACTCACACAAAGAATTTTTCAAATCAGATCAGTAGTTCCTGAGATTACCAACCTGAGATTACAATGTCACAAACTCACAAACTTTACCTCTTTATAATATATAATATATAGATAATAAAACTGTAACTAGGCCAAATCTGTACATTAAATATTATTTGAAAATTAAAATCGGGAAAAGCTAGTACTATAATAATACAAAACATTACTTTAATGTTGTATTGTATTTCCAGTATTTCCTGGTTCAGAATTCGTCCTAAAGAAAAATATTAATTATTACTAATGTGAGTAAATTAGTAGTTATCAATCGTGGCACTTTATTATTGAATCGAGATGTAGATGTTCTGTGCCTTTTTTTCGACCTGACTATCGCCGTTGGTCTTTACAGCTTCATTGGACTTTTCAGGCGAGCGCTTAAGGTACTTAGTTATATGGCAACGAAGCCTAAGAGCGCATAGACGCGCCTCAGTTTGCACTGTTACCTTGCATGCAATATCGCATATCGATCTAAACTATTCCGATTCCGTATATGAGTGACTTTTATACTATAAGCATAGCTATGAATATTGTGAATACTACTTGTTTTTGGGGTTATATGTTCAAGTCTTGTTTTTTTATATATATTAATTAATGTTAGGTTCGGGGCACGTATTATTTCGGTTATAAATACATTTATTAAATACCCAAAACAAAACCTGTATACTCGTATATCTACAATATATTTATACGGGTTCGAGTAAACAAACACTTCGTTCCAATTACTCTCTCAGTTCCAAAGATACAGTCAATTTCATTTCGTTTACCGCCTTCGCAGTGTATGTATTTTTCAAGCAAATTAATTTGCATCGCTTCCCTTTCCGGTTCCATCGCAAACGACACTCAGTAATATTATTCTATGAAACGTTGACATTTTCTCTCTGTTAATATTTAATTTAGCGCTATAAAAGAAATTTCCCTCGCTGTCGTCGTCTCACTGAAGAGTTGTCAAAGCAATGTCGAAATCAAAAGACGATATATATAAAAAACTTTTCAGTTTTTTTTAATCAGACTTGAACACATATAAGTGTTACGCTTGTGAAGTAATTTTCAATTTTATTAATACATTGATATAAATATTTAAAGGTGATTATTTGCTTGAACGTGCTAATCTAAGGTCCGATTTGAAAAATTCTTTCAGTGTTAGAAAGCTCAATTATCGACGAAGGCTTTATATCACGCTGAAAGGAGCGTAGAACCAATAAATAATATTTCAAAATTGTTTTTTTCCTTTTGAGAGCTTCTGCTGCGTGTTAGCCCAAAGTAACTCTCCCACGCCGACGAAGTTGCGTGCAGAAGCTTTTTTTTATGTCATAGCAGGCAAACGAGGTGTGGGTCACCTGATGTTAAGTGATCACCACCGTCCATAGATACTAGCAATACCAGGGGAGTCGAAAGTGTGTTGCCAGTCTGTGTTTGGGGGAAAGGGAGTGAGGGGGGAGAGGAGAGGAGCGAGAAGGGAAGGTGGGCCTCCGGCGCTCTCACTGACCGAACGAAACGCAACAATGCAAGCACTGTTACTTCACGTCGGTTTTCTATGAGAGGGTGGTACTACCCACCCATTCATGCTGAAACCAGTAATAGTTTCAGCGTGGCTCTACCACCTTAAAAATCTAGTTTATACATAAAATTCAGGTGTCCGTGTGTAATCCTACTTAAACGTAAACGGCTCAACTGATTTTGATTTTTTTACTTATTTTTGATCATTTACTTGATTTTTAGCTCTAATTGGACCCTGTAGATCGCGTTGTTGTCGACTCATAGATTTAAAAAAATCAGAACATTTTTTGAAATATATTATTTGGATATCACTTAAAAAATATCATCATCAAAAATATTTATTTGTTTGTTATTCTTATTTATATTCAAATATTTTTTAAATTAAATGTGTATATTTTTAATTGAGGACTTATTAAGGTCTATGATAGCACAATCTACCAACCGAGTCTGCGAGTAGTGCTATAAGTTGTAAAATTATTTGCTCAGAGCTTGCTATATGTTATACATAAGAAGGAAATCTTTCAAAACAGTGATAGTGTTGCACCAACAAAGCTGTATTTATAGGACCTAACTCAAATAAAGACAAGTCAGTCTTTGCAGATTACATATATCTATACTAATATTATAAAGAGGTAAAGTTTGTGACGTTGTGAGTTTGTGGGTTTGTGGGTTTGTGAGTTTGTGAGTTTGTGACGTTGTGACGTTGTGGCGTTGTAAGGGGTAATCTCAGGAACTACTGATCCGATTTGAATAATTCTTTCAGTGTTATATAGCTCATTCATCGAGAATGGTTATAGGCTATATATCATCACGCTAAAGCCAATAGGAGCGGAGTACAGATGAAAAATGTTTCAAAATCGAGATGTTTTTTTCTTTTTGAGAGCTTCTGCTGTGTGTCAGCGTTAGCCCAGAGTAGTAACTATTACTACGCTATAATCTATATACTAATATTATAAAGAAGTAAAGTTTGTGAGTTTGTGACATTGTAGGGGGTAATCTCAGGAACTACTAAACCAATCTCTTTTACCAATATAAAGCCACGTTATTTGTGAGTGTCATAGGCTATATATCATCACGCTAAGGGCAATATGTACGGAGCTACAATGAAAAATGTTTTAAAATCGGGGCTTTTTTTCCTTTTGAGAGCTTCCGCTGCGTCTTAGCCCAAAATAACTATTCCACGCGTGCGAAGTCGCGGACAGAAGCTATTAACTAATTACATTATCTATAATCTATACTAATATTATAAAGAGGTAAAGTTTGTGAGGTTGTAGGGGATAATATCTGGGGAGTCGGAGAAAAATGGTCGAACGAAAACGTTTCTTACGAACGCTGCCTTTATTATGAGATATATATTATTGACTTCTAGAGAAAAGTTGTAGCTTGATAATGCCTATTACCGCCCAACGAAGTGGGCACGGGTCGGCTAGTGATAATAATATTGGAGAAATTATAATATATTTATATCTGCCCTTTCAATGTATAATTTACTACCATGTGTTTTATTTCAGAGCTATAAAACAAACTATTATATGTGAATATTGGTCCTTTTTACGTCAGCTACTAGTACAGAAAAGCAGTACCTAAATCAGTCTAATCATTTCAAATTATCAATAATCCGTTTTTAATTACAAAATTTTTGGATTAGTATAACAGTTTGACCGGTTTTTGTTTTTTAACTGGATACATTTTAAAACAATGATAACAGTTAGTGCAATTGTGAAGATATTAAACTCGGTGAAAAACACATTCCATTTTCTGCTCTAAAACAAAGAGCGTTAGTAGTATCTTAAAATCGCTTCGCAGTATTTTAACGGCAGACAAACATGAAATAGTAGCACTCGTGCTGATTTGTGGACCATTCCATTTAACGTACATCGAGATATGAAGTGGCAACATCCGAATTGGAAAATTGTGTACCGTCTATAAAGTTCTTGGCAGGAACTCAGTGTATGCTATTCGTGGATTAACTTCTACTTGTCATCGTATTTGCGATAACTTTACAATACTGAACGATTTATCTCCGTATATTTATTGTGTTTAATTTCATTTATCATTTTCTGAATATATACATGGTTTGCAGTCGTAATACTTCTGTATTAACATATATATTCGTATTTTAATTCAGGAATGTTACGAAAACTTCTACTATAAAAATAACATTTGCATTCAAATCACACTTTGTTTTGTTCACAAATTCGATTCTATTTCATAAAACAAAACAAGTGGAAATAAGAATAAAAAGAGATAAACTTTTCTTATTTACGTCGAGCGGTGGTATGAAAATATTTCTCCTTTAGATTTAAATCTCTTGGTCATTAGAGAGTCAAGTTAGCATACATTTTAATATCTCGGGACAGCTGCGACAGTGGAATAAGGCTTCTTTTGCAAGATGTCAAAATAACATTATGTTATTTATATTTTCTCACGTTGTACCCTCCATGAAGATTTATTGCGGTAATATTCAGTTAATGCGGCAAGTTTTTTAACCGTCTGGACAAACACGTTTAGTTTTTTTCGAAAACTTTTATTTGTTTCCAGATATTTAATGTAAATGTAAGCAAATAGATAGACATGTTATTTTTATCTAGATTATTAAAATTCATTTATTACAGATATATTCCATAGACTAGCTTTATAGGCGGCCTCAAATGATATAGGTACGTTAAAAGACATTTATTTGAAATCGCAAAGACAAAAGCGATACAAACTCAGCATTATACATTACCTTCGTAGTAATACCTTATAATGTTCTGTAGTTGTAGTCCGCTTTTAAATGTATACCTTCAAATTCTCTTCGTATTTGATTCGATGTTCACAATAGAAATTTTGTTGATCGCATTGTTACGTATTTTTATAGGTGACTAATACAACGGTGGAAGGAAATTTCTGGAAGACTATGATCTAAAAGGAAAGTGAAGAATCAAGATCTGCTATTGTTTATTCCCTATTGTTTTCTTACGATAGATATAGCGACAACATTTAAATTTATGCTTTTTTCCCACGTGTCGGTGACTCATAGTACTAATTTATTATTGAAGGTTGATCCAAATGTCTCCAGTGATCAGATATAAAGTATTTTATACCGGTTGTAACAATATTATAAATGACTGATTTAAAAATAATTCTTCCAAAGATAGAATTACATAAATGGTAAATATAGTTCACAATAATTACACACAAGTAGAATCGCACTCCTGGCGTATGTATGCGGATCACGAAGCATGTTTGCAAAGCGTATTAGTAATCTAAACACAGCTATTAACACGAACCATCATACTGTGAACCTCGTAAGTCTATTCATTTCTTCCTCCGCCACCCCATCATATATGTTTAGCTAAGGGCAGAGTAGTTCAAGCTACGGTGGATATTGTAAATAATATAAAGTTACATAGGCGACAGAGTTAACTGGAGTGAGTAATCTTTGACTATGTGTTATATGGACAGGGCAATATTTAAGCAAGTCTGATTAAATAATCGATTTGTTTTAAAGAATAAAACTTTAGAACATCGAATATAGTTTTTTTTTTATTAATCCATCGTCCCAAAAGTAGAGTAATGTTTTTCCAATGGATGTATTTATATATGCCTATATTTTTAGGATGCTCTGTACTTTAAAGTGTTTGAGGATTTTTCTAGATTCGTTTTAACTGTCGGAGTGACATAAGGTATGTATATTTGAATATGAAACCTGAATTATTTTACGTTCCAATGCTCAATTAAACATCTCGTTCATTATTTTTTTTTAAATCCATATTTTTTGGAGTTGAGTATTATTTTGTTTTTCTTTATTTTTAATTCTACTCGATGTTTTATTATGTAGCGAAACGACAACTATCTCAGTTGACTATAAGCGATGCTGTGGTTAAAGAGCATTTTATATAGATATATGTGATAGCTATATGAGATAATTTAGAAAATGCTCTATCATTCCTACCTTAATAACAATTTCAAGTTTATGATGGAATTCATCTGTTAGCACTGTGTTACTTATAAAATTTCTAATAACTTTCTATTATATCAATAATTTCGATTTCAAGTGGGCCAGTGAGCTGCTTTTATTAAGTGATTTACTAGAAATTCAACATTCGTTATCGAGTACTCTGTTACAGTAATTCTGATTTCAGTATAATTTTCATTAAAAACCTTTGATATCATTTCATGAATATTTTCTTGTAGTAATAATATATGTATTTATCCTCTGAAGTCATTAATGTATATAATTATATTTTATATCTATGTTATATATGAGTAATTACACTAAATTATTACATAAAAAATATAGTACAATCAATAATCATTACATAGTATAAAACAAAGTCCCCTACCGCGTCTGTCTGTCTGTCTGTTCGCGATAAACTCAAAAACTACCGAACGGATTATCATGCGGTTTTCACCGGTGGATAGAGTGATTGATGAGGAACGTTTTAGTATATAATTTGTCAAGGATTTTTTCATAATCAGGGCGAGACAACGTCTGCCGGGCCCGCTAGTTATATGTATAAATAACTATTTTTACAACCAAATTTAGACAAATTAATATGCCTATCCTTTAAGAACTATTTATATGATAGTAATGCAAATTATTCCATGAATTCTTTTTCTAAGACTTGTGTGTGTTAGGGTCTTTAATTTCGAGTATGTAGTGACATAACTCAAGGTCTATTGAAGACCATAGGATACGATAGTTCTGTGTTACCTTTATTACTAATACTTCTACTATATATTAAGTTCTCATAACCCTTAATTGTGTTTGGTTATTATAAATTAACCTATATTAATCTGTATTTCTGTCTATATATATAATTTTCATTGCAAACTTTGTAACCACAATGTAACCTTTAAAAAATATGACTGCCTGTTTGTATGTCCGCAGTTAAATAACACATGGCTACACCGCTTTTCTTGAAACTCTATAATCGAAAAGCTTTTGTAATTCCTTAATTGATAGAGTACAAGAGATATCAAGAATGCGTTTAATTTTTTTAAATAACAAAGAATATATATTGAATTGAATCATTCATCGACTTTGTTAAAATTTTGTATACATAACCTGTGTGTCATTTGAAAATTTAAAGATTATAATAAAATAATTAATACCTATAAAAAAATAAGAGTCAAAATAAAATACGTTGTTTATTAATTACTACATAACAAACACGTGCGAAGCCACGGGCACAGCTAATATATTAAGATGTATATATCATATATGTATAATAAACAATAAAACTAAAATTAAGTTATCAATAAATCGATAATACAATCAAAAGCATAATGGCCGCTTAATGGTGACTCCACAAATCAAATTTAATTTTCACGCACATGACAGGCATAAAGCTGTTTTGGTAACCGCATTCACACACCAAATGCATTCGGTTGTAGGTACGAAGTTAATTAACTTGTCTAATTACAGTGTAA
Organism: Antheraea yamamai; assembly: GCA_036509395.1. NCBI lineage: Eukaryota > Metazoa > Arthropoda > Insecta > Lepidoptera > Saturniidae > Antheraea > Antheraea yamamai. The sequence goes on along the minus strand of AP028436.1, from coordinate 16,462,108 downwards.
CGTGACGGGATGGGCAAGTGGGACGTAACTAATGTGGGCTAGGAACATACAAGGTTGTGCTTAATTGTGTCGTATTCGATGGTAAATTACTGAGTGGTAACCCTGATAAGCTTCATCATATTAATATATTATTAATTCTAACTATCCTACCTAATAATAATAAATGCGAATGTATTTGTTCGTTTTTTTAGTGAAAACTTTAGGTGTTTTGAGCGGTATTTTTGGCAGGAGATAATCTTATAATTTCGCGTGAAGACATACTAGTAAACGTGACCGAGCGTATTACGCTTGCGCGGCTTGCATCATACTAGCGACGCGAGGTATTACGACCTGTGTACATGTAATATAGATATTTTGTAGCTCATCATAGGATTGATTGATTAATCAATTTTTATAAAAATACTAGCGGGCCCGGCAGACGTTGTCCCGCCCTGATTAAAAATAAATCCTTGACAAATTATATACCAAAACGTTCCTCACGAATCACTTTATCTGATGTATGAAAACCGCATGAAAATCCGTTCAGTAGTTTTTGAGTTTATCGCGAACAGACAGACAGACAGACGCGGTAGGTGACTTTATTTTATATGTAATGATATACAATTATTGCACCCTGTGCCGATAGATGTGAACACCAGACTAATATTAATAATTCAATATACAAATTATAATTCACATAATAATTAATTTAAAAGTTCAAAAGAGAACACAGTTATTCGTTTTGAGTTTTCACTTCTGTCAGCAGTCGTTATGACTGTCTCAACTTCTTTTTTGTTACTTTCACGTCTTAACTAATGAATTTATCATCATGAACTTTCACATACACTTTGTCAGGGGTAAAGAAAAAGACATGGAACCTTTCATCCAGAAATATGTTTAGTTCCTGAAGGATAGATAAATTCCGCAAGTTCGTTCCGTAGGTTAGTAGAACTAAGACATGCCGCAGACGAAACGAAGACGAGACGAAAAGCTACTTTTATTTATAATAGTTAATAACAAGCTGTTACCCACAAATTCGTCGACAAGGAATTTAGCGAAACATTTTGTTCAATACAGTTAAGAATTCGATAAATTTCAAACAAAACCTTATCTTTGAGGTTATTATACTAATTTTGACCATTTTATACTCAGTAGGGAAATACCACGAGCTGGTGGATATAATATTTAAAAAACAGTGGTGACCATTGAAAGATAAATATTATGATAGCAGCGTAAAAATACTTGAATATAAGCTGGCTGATATCAAAACAGGATATGTCTATCTGAAATACAATAAAGGATTTTTCAAATGGATGTCTCCGCCACTACTGATACGAGTACTATAAATCTGAATTTTATTATTACCTAATTGTTATTTTTTGTTATTTTAAATGATAGCAATGACCTTTGTTTGCGTGAAATATAAAATATAAATATAAAAAAAATATATAAATACAAATCATTACATAGCATAAAACAAAGTCCCCTACCGCGTCTGTCTGTCTGTCTGTTCGCGATAAACTCAAAAACTAGTGAACGGATTTTCTTGCGGGTTTCACCAGTGGATAGAGGGATTCACGAGGAAGGTTTTGGTATATAATTTGCCAAGGATTTTTTTATAATCAGGGCGGGACAATGTCTGCCGTGCCGGCTAGTTATATAATAAAAGATCACTTTAGAATTGTCGGTACAGGAACGTGCTTTTTGAAATTGAATCCGGTTAAAATGTTACATTCAATCCCGACACATATGAAATGTGTGTATTAAACCTTCTGACCTACTTACTGTACTGTATACCTTGCGTGTGTAAACCGTTTCCTACTGAAGAAACCGCAATAAAACCAAATCTGTATTAATAGACCACACCGCCAAGCGAAATAGTCACTGGATTAACAGCGCACGATATTGATGGATTCCATCCAACCGCTAGGTTACTGCGCGTCCCTAATGGATATAGATTGATCTATTCCTGTATTTGTATACTGTCTTTACCCATTCAATTTACAGAGGTGGAGGTAGCGCTGTATTTACACTAGGGGCACTTGGGGCTAATGCCCAGGACGATAAAATTAGGAGGGTGAGTAAGAAAATAATTCTTCCAATTATCGAAAATGCTTTTTTATTTAAAAAAAACTGATTAGTTAGAAAAAGTGTAATAGTATATTTTTCGAGAAATTGTTTTCTTTTTATAAATAATAATTTAGCATTAAAAAATATTTAATATGATATTCGAATTAGATAACTTGCAATTCTTCATATTGGCACCTGCAGTCAGATTGGTAATAATGTCTACGTTTCTTCTGTATCGTTTTTTTCGCATTTATCGTTTAGAAGAATCTAATCCGCAAATAATTTCATTTTTTTTAGCCTTGTATATCGAAACTTTAAAATTGCAAAATTTCGATATTGGGGCAGTATTTTTCACAGTGTCCAGTGGCGACGGTAGGGTTGAATTCGGCACCGTATGGAAGCATTACCTAAAACTGTTTCTTTTACTTCATATTTTTTTAGAATGTCACAGTCAGGTATCCCGCAGTCTATTCAAGTGCACTTTTTCCCGTTATTACATTTTTTTAAATCTTAAAGGTTAGGAAGTCAAGGTCCTATATTACGAAATCAGATAATTTCTATAATTAAAGTTCTTCGTTTTGTTATATTATTTTTTAAATGACATTTTTTACCGAATGCCTACAAGAAGGGAAGATTTTTCGTGTGTATTTACGATGTTTATTTCTCGACTAACCTCTGTAGCCTAAACGGCTTGATAAATTTTATCGTTAGATTCATCGCAGTAGTGGGACTGACATAGGCTGTATAATATACATATCTATGCTAATATTTCAATATCACAAGAGATTGTTTTTGTTTGTATGCACTAATCTCTAAAAAAACTATTTGCATTTTATAGTCTCCTAGCTGAGTCCCAGCTTTGCATGGGTATAGTTGTAAAGGAAATGACACTTTTTTTTTCGAACTGACTACGCTATTGACCTAGCAAGGTCTTAACAGCTTCACCGGACTAATAAAGCCGTCACGCGGTGTTCCCAGGCGGTCACCCATCCAAGTACTGACAGCGCTCGACGTTGCTTAACTTCGGTGATCGGACGAGAACCGCTGTTTTCAACGTGGTATGGACGTGGGCAGGAAATGACACCAAATCTTTTCTTTACTGTACAACAATAAAATGAAACAGTATGGCAACTGAACGTTAATCTGTCAATTCTGTCAATATTTTTGAAAATCTCTTTAATACACTTGTCTCATACACTGACTTACATTTTTTGTATGGAGATTTTATAACCCACATCTTTCATTTCTCCGTGTGATTTTTAAAAAAAAATCTTATACAAACCTTGTCATGATAACTATAACTACAACAAAAAAGAATTAGCCAAATAGGTGCAGCCATTCTTAAGCGATGCGTTTACAAACATTCGACATTTGATTTTTATCTATATAGATTTATTAAAATCAAATCAAATCAAAAATACTTTATTAATTTTGGCTCTCATAAGGCGTTTATGAACGTCAAAGCTATCACCGGTTCGGAAAACAACCCAGTCATCGAGATGAACCGACAATAAGTATAATTATTAAGGTATAAGTTACATTACCGTTTTTAGGGGATGCACAAAGAGGAGTCAATTCCAGACATCACCATCGTTCACATGTTGATCCACTCTATAATAGCCTTTCGACACTAAAACCCGCTTGACATGGCTCTTAAATTTACTGTCCGGCAAATCGGTAATATGTTTTGGGACTTTCTTGTAAAACCTAACACTATTACTAAGAAACTATTACTGGTTTTGCTAAGTCTGAAACATGGGACGACCACTTTGTTACAGTTTGTAGTATTTAGATCATGCCGGGCCTTTACAAAATGCAGGTTTTCAAAGTTTTTGAAGTGAAACTTCTTTATCGGCGTTGGAAAAAATTTACCGTCACATTTTTCGGTTACGCGCCATCTTTTTTGTATTCATGTCTATGATAATAAAATCCTTTTGTTTAAACTTTATCTATATTTTTTAATATATTAATGAAATTGTTTGCCATCAAGAAAGAAAGGGTTTTTTTTTTTTTTTTTTTTTTTTTTTTTTTTTTAAGTTGCATATAGATCATTTTGCGAAAAATAAGGCCTTAAACAAGTTTCACTTCTTACGTGTGTACACTAGTACACGCACACATTTTTTTACGGACATATAATATAAATTATGAAGAATGTATTGGGAGGGTAGAGTTAGGATACCGAATTCCTGGAACTTCGTTATAATTTTTTATATTTTTAATTCGTTATTAATGATATCTATAGGCTATCTAATACCTCGTTACGGTCCTTAAGAGCACATTAACCGTACTAAGTCGAAAGTATAATGAACAAGAACGAAGTAATAATAGTTGGGGACAGTCTCACTTATCGCGGGTTATCAAGGTTTGAGAGTGTGTTGACCATACGATGAGAACTGTACACTACTTATAAAGACCGAACTGTGAACGCCTATGTTAACGAGGTACTATGCCGAGTGCCTTAGTTACGTGTTTGGCTCTCTGTACAATCGTCATCATGTCATCATTACATAGTATAAAACAAAGTCCTCAGCCGTTCTGTCTTTATGTCTGCTCGTGATAAACTCAAAAATAACTGAATGGATTTTTCTGTGGTTTTCACCAGTAGATAGAGAGATTCATCAGGAAGATTTAGGTATATAATTTGTCAATATTTTTTTAATTATCAGGGCAGGATAACGTCCCCGGGCCCGCTAGTATGGGATTTGTGTAATCTTATTTAACTGGGTTAGAAGCAATTTAATTTTTATAAACTCAAACGCAGGTAAAACCGCCACACACCGCTAGTTTTAATACAAAATTTTAATGAATCCACTTCGTTGTCTACAGATCCTTCAAAAAGTTAAAGTTGGAACTTAGTTAGAGTGTACTAGACATCTTATATTAATAATTTATTTAGACTCTCCACTGCAGAAGACAGTTCTCGGAACTACACAACTATTCTTAAAATGTTTAATTAGATAACGATATAAATATAACAATAGATATTAATGGGAATACTTTAAAATTCCCATTTATTACTACTTTTATTGTTAACTAGCTTACCCGTGCAACTACGTCTGCGCCAAATCGGTTATCCCTGGTTTCAATTATATTTTTAAACGCGAAATTTTTTAATAAACCTAAAATCCGATTGCAGCCACACCTACCGTTTCCAATTGTAAATCCAAACTATCAAGGGACTCACTCAAACATATACCCAGATGGTATGTGAGACATCTTTTAAAATAAGCCTACAGGCTACAACCCGTTCGTAGCATGATCTACCGGGTTCAATTAAAATAAAAACTAACCTACATATATTGGCGGTAATGTAAAAAAATGCTTTAAAGGTCTATGGACCCCCAGTTTCTAACGAAGTTCCTTTCCCTTTTTTGTAGACGTTTACTATACAGTCAGTATAGTTTACATTATAAAATATTAAGTTGTTAGAGTTAAATTGTAAATTAAGTGATAAAATATATTCATAAAATAAATAATGATAAATGAAACACTGAATGATATCATAACTATTGTCAACTTGTATTAAAGCTTTTTCACACTCCATTGTATTGAAGAAAAATATAAATATGAAAAAGATATGACGCGTCAACTGTCACTTGCCTGTAACTATTCGTCTAAGAGCTAGCAACGGTTTCGACAACGAACTTCAATAAATCAGTTTTTTATATATCTTTATGTTCTTCCGAACAGCGTGCGGGCTACCTGGCTGCCGGTAAACGTTGCGTTTATTAGTGCATATCGCACCTTTACAGGCAAAGATATTGATTTTTATATAATTTGTGAAAGTTTTGTTTTTCACTTACTTTGAAACGCTACTAAAACATAAAATTACTATTGCCAGACATTTTTGTTATTAAAAATAATGTGCCCGATGCTATTTTTTTAAAATAAAATAAGTATGTTCAAACCATGTTAAGATAGCTGCAATTTTAATATTATTTTATTTAGACATAAAAGAGTGTAAATTAAAAATAATACGTATAGAATAATTTAGCTATGTTAAAGAGTATTAGTATGTTAAAGATAGCGATAATTGTGGAAGCGCCTGTTATAGACGCATGTATTCAAGATGGCGTCAGTCCCAAGTTATATGTCTACGTTTAACGTTGTTTTTCATTGTTTACGGTGAAATGTCAACATCATAATGGTTAATAAAATAAAATATGTTCTTTGCAATGGAAAAAATAAAATGGTTTGAAATGAATTATTTTATTTATAAAGAATGTCATCGGGCACATTATTGTCAATAACAAAATTGCCTGGCAGTGATAAATTCATTTCTTTAATAGCGTTTAAAAGTTACTGAAAAAAAGTGTTCCTAAAATTATTTATAAATCAAAATTTTGACCTGTAAAGGTGTGATGAGCATTAAAAAACACAACGTTAACCGGCTACCAGGTATCCTGAATCCTATTTGGAAGGGCATAATATATCTTCATGTTAAAGAACCAGCTTTTCTAAAATCTCGTTCTTCCAACGTTGCTGGCTCTTGTACTAAGGTATCGCAAAAAAGTCTAGTTACATTTACTACATTTTTTGGTCTTTCGTTATCTTGGAGAACACCTTACATTTTATGGGACAAAAGTATCCTAGATGTAACCTTGTAATATGAGTTATCACTGTATCAAGTTTCGTCAAAATTGGTTCAATATTTTCAGAGGGATACGTGTTCACAGCGACAGACAGACAGACAAAAATCGTAAAAGGATTATTTTTGGCTTCTATATTGATAACAAAGTCTAACCCCATCAAAATTTTCAAAAAATATGTAATGTACAGATTTGGCTTTGTTACAGTTTTATTATAGTAATATAGACATAGAAGATAAGCATCAAATAATTTGATATTTGGCTAGCTTTAAACTATTTTGAACATAAATTATATGCGTATCATGCAAATAGCATATATATCTAAGGCATGTTGTATTTACTTATATTTTTCCACTTTTGACACAGCTATATAAATGTCTTTTTTTAAACTCTTAGGGAAACTTTCATCTAGACAAAAAAAATATACATTACATGTTTAAACATAAACGATGACCATTTACAAGTTTCCGCATCTATAAGAAAATTTTCATTTTCCTTAAGAAAGTATGATCCGAATAAGGAAATTAAAAATCAAAAAAGCTGGAATTAAGAACACATTCGAGTTTCTGAACACTTGTGTTAAACAGATCTACATTCAGACCACTAACTAATTTATTAGCACTGTTACCAACTCTAATTATGTACGAATTTTGCCTTTAGGTCGCCTTAACAACCGGATTATAAAATATGCTATGGCTTCTGCTAGGCACAGCTGGTACACGCAAGTTAATTTTACTCAGTAATTCCGAACAATCAATTTTACCAGTGAGTATATAAAGAAGATATACTATATCAGCTATCAATGGAAGTATATGAAATTTTTTACAGCGAAATGTGTAATTTGATAAGTATGTTGTTATGTATAGAAATATTGTACAAATGTTGATCAAACTGATAAAAAGAATTACTGGTTGCGCCGCTTTATATATATTTGAAATTCCCGCATTATTGTGATCAGATCGCGACACTTTTCCAGCCCCGCTCAATTACCCCTTCCTATGGCACATGCTTATCATTATTGTTGTTTCCGCGCCGCGCCGCATGCAAACAGTTTTGAATTTTCGCATGGTCGAGTGAGAAATAAACGCATCGCTCCGCATATATTGCGTGCCGACATACATTATAAACAATAAGTGTTGTGTGGGAGAAAACCCAGTGGAGAGCAACGAGAATCACCTAGCCGGCTAGCCACGTGGAAACTGCAGCGCGCGAGGTATGTGCCAAGTTTCCTTCCTACCCTTGTCTCCCTCTTCGTAGCTGATCGCAATAGTTGAATATCAAATATAGCACCCCCGCATATACAGTCCACTTAAATTAGCAATTTTGAAATAAATAATTAGCCTTCGGTGGCGTCGACAACGCAACGGCGCCACCAATCACCATTGTAATTTATTGACGTCATAATTCTATGTATAACTAGCTGTTGCCCACAACCTGGTCTGCATCGTTTATTATCTTTACAATATATCTTATGTACACTGGAAAAAAATAGGTACCACATCGCTTGCCCCACCTCTTCACGGCAAGAAGATACGCATCATTGAACGCAGAGTTCTTTTAAAAATCGATATTTAATAACACTAACTTTATCATCACTACATATTATAAGACAAAGTCCTCTGCCACGTCTGTCTGTCTGTTTGTTCGCGATACACTCAAAAACTACAGAACAGATTTTCATGCGGTTCAATTTTCACCAGTAGATAAAATGATTCATGACTTCTTCATTGTATTAGGTATATAACTTGTCCAGGTTTTATATAAAATGGTTGAAATATTTGTTGGAAATATCAGACAATATCAAGCCGTATTTGTGTGTGATCCAGTGGATTCAAGAATGGTTTAGATTCACAATTGGACTCGGTAGGTAGCGCTGTAGTCTGAGTCTAGGGTTTTTTTTATCTAGACAGGACAACGTCCACCGGGCCCGCTAGTATAAAATAAAACTATCATTAAATTTCTTGTTTTAAATTGGGAACAAGTGTTTTTTTATATCATAGGCTCAAACGAACAGGTGGGTAACCTGATGTTAAGTTATCACCACCGTCAATAGACACTTGCAACACCAGGAGAGTCGTAAATGCGTTGCCACCCTGTTATTGGGGGAGGGGCAGGGGGAAGGGGAGGGTTTATCTGGCGCTCTCACTGACCGAACGAAACGCAACAATGTAAGCACTGTTACTTCACGTCGGTTTTGTATGAGAGGGTGGTACTACCCCGGGCGAGCCGATCCATTCATGCTGAAACCAAGTAATAGCTTCAGCTTCTGTACATAAGAAGTAGTAGAAGTAGCCTGAGAAGTAGAATTAAAAAGTATGATCGAAATCTATTCAGAAGTTTTTGAGCTATGCACGCACAACGGCAGAACTGTAACATTTGCTTATATAGATATACTTTACCGCTAGTGGGCTTTATTAATATGACACAATATTCTAAGCGAGTTAAGTGAAGGAACTGACAGTGGCACATCGTAATAATACCCCTATAATACTGACGCGACCGTCACATGCAGTGTAACCATATTTGCATATCTTAGTTTTGACGGCTACAGAGGGATTCATTGGGCAATTTAGCGTCTGTTTACCATAGTAGTCCCTAGAGGGTTAACCTTCTACTGAATATAATAACTGTTGAACTTTTAATGAAAGGTCGCACACAAACTATTTATACATTAGGATATATAGGTACTTTCTTTAATCTAAACGTTTACCAAATAGTATACATATTACAATTCCTAATAAAATAATAATAATAGTGACCATTGATGCTTCAAAAATAAAAATAAATTGCGGAATATTCGAGAGCCACCATTATACGTTAGGCAATACCTGGGTTAATAGGGTATTAGACTAATTTAGGTAGAGGTACAGAAACAAAGTAATAAAATTATTGAAGTTAGACAAAACAATGGGAATTAGGTGTCTCCGAACTTTGGTGAAAGTAGGAATATAAAAGGACCGTAGATGGCCACCATAAGTTTATTTCTACAAAAATGCTGCGACTATGACATTGTGCCTGCCATCTTTAAGTACTATAGTAGAAGACTAGTGGCGGGTTAAAATGTGCACGTAGACTTTGCAACTTATATGTGTTTAAAGAATAAATTATTTTATCGCAAACACAATATTTTACTTAACTACGTGCGTTACATTCATTTGACACCCTGTTTTGTTGATTATGACTTTAACTGACTTTATTGATTGACTGTTTGACTTCAATCATTATATACTACTACTACTTTGGAAAAAAGTCGCAAATGTCTTCGTCTGATTTTATTTTTAAAGATTTATTTTTATTACATTTAGACACATTAAAATACACTAAATTTAAAATGTGTTACTTATACATATATGCCGTAATATCCTTTCAATAAAAGAAGGTGGAAAACTCTTGCAAGCGGGCCCCATTACTCGAACCATTCTATAAAGTTCTTGACGAGATATTTTTAGAACCCCATTATATTTCGTTCCCACGTTTGATGTGTCAATCTTTGTTTATTTGTAACGAGTTCGCATACATGGTATAATGATATATTAGAAATAGTTGTTCATAGCTTTATTTATCGATCTTTCTTTTGTTTTTTTATATATGCACTACCTACAAAAGTATTTGATTGACATCAATACCGCTGGTTAGCTGAAAGAAAATTGTATTAATACCTCATGGTATTAAGATCGCCAGTGTACAAACCAAAAGTAGAATAAAGTATTCATTCATTCATAGCTTAGGATATAAGCAAGCTCTTCCTTATACAGTGTACAACAATATTACGAATAAGAAAGTAAACTTGACTGTCTTTTTTTTACCTTACAACAATTAAAACTTTTAACTATTTACAATGAAACTAAGATAGAGATAGCCCGCGACTTGAAGAAAAACACAAGTTACATACTTTTCATACAACATATAATGAGAAACACATAGACGAAGTTGTAAGGAAAGCTACTCGTAGCATAAAATCAATTTATTGTCAAAAACTATAAGAAAGACATAGGGTCGAACATGTGGTAAGTCTTCTGGGAAGATGTATTAAGTCTTCTGGGAAGATGTATTAAGTTTGTAATGATAATAGATAAATTCCTCAACCTCATTTTCATATAGCTACGAGTGTATTAAATGACAAAATTGATAATTTATCTCCGTCTGTCACTTAATGGACGGGTCCAAGATTATTCGGATCCGATTTGTGGTTCTTATCCGCGCCCTGCGGGTAATTCCTTATCTGACGGTCAAAGGGAACTTATTCGTACTAAGTCTGGGTTAATCTCATCACTGAGATAAACTTGTCTTTGTTCTAGACGAGGGCAGGGTCAAGGTATTAGCGTGTGACCTTTTACGATCTTAAGGAATGGTCGACCGACATGGTGCCTATTTATATAATATGTAGATAACTATTATATAAAATATATTATTTATAATGAGTAGATCACAAGTAGTAGGATGTTAATTAATTAATAATCAGTTGCAGGTATAAAGTTATCTTAATTATGAAGTTCTTCATGAGTACAAATTCCTATGAGTATTAATTGATTAACATTTTTGTTTATTATTATAACAATGATACTCAAAATATACATACTTCTATTATTATTTCTATATTTTGTAGAACTTAGCCTTTTACCATAATTTTAATGAATAGTGAATGAACTATGTGACCTAAGATGGTGAAAACACAGAACCTAGGGGCCTGGTTGGATCTCAAGTGCGGCTATCCAAACACATAACACTATAAGTATCTGTGGACAAATTTTCAACTTAGGCCATACCTGGCCGACCAGCCGATCATTGGAAAAAGTCCTTAGAACCATGCTGTGCTTTTTAGTTTCACCAAAAGCTCCAACTTGTTGCAAAGATTTGAACCCACGAAACGATCGATATTGAACGACGATATGGTACTTTTTGTTTGAAATAACTTAAATTTGCAAATCTATACGCAGGAGTGTGTTTATTTACACCCGACTTCAAAAGAAAATATTAAGCGTCGCCAGTCAAAATATTTAATAGACCTTAAGCATCTCATATATTTGCTTTCAATTCACATACAAATCAGTAAGCGAACCTAAGATGAGTCAGTGTCATAAGCACACTGCGGTTACACAATGACTTTTGACCGCGACATCTTGCGTTTGACATTTGACACAAATACAATTCGCTGGCAGGACTTCCTCGTGTATTCACTAGTAGATAAACACTTATCTATACATTACTTACATTTGCAACTGAATAAATAACAGAAAGAATCATTAATGGGCAGGGCCCATACAGCGTAGGGTATGGGTTTTAAGACCGATAATGGGAAATTTAAAAGCGAGTTTATATTATAGCAATAGTAGTACGAGTTAGTTTAATTTAATTTCTTGCTATTAATTCATAAAAAAGACAAATATTACCGTGTGACACTCTATTAAAATCCTAAGACTTGTATCCTTATTAAGAAAGTGAGTTTGTTTCTTTGTTACGGTTTAACTACTAAACCAATCATGATGAAAATTTACATAAATGTTGTCAGAGGTACAGGAAAGGATATAGGGTACTACCCAGAAAAAAATTTGTTCCCGAGGGATAAACCAATTCTACTCTAACATAAGCGACTCCGGAGATAAAGACTGGTGATATACTATAATAAAGTATGTATTTATCGACATAACGATATTTCTATAGATCATTCTTTACTCTTTGCATATTTTTGGTAGTTGTTGAGCCTGAGAGATGGTTGAGCCATAACTCTTAAGACTTTCAAAAATTTACAAAAAAGTAAAAAAAAAAACACTTTGAGATCTGATATAATTAACACGTACCATAGAAAATTTTAGAGATGCGGGATGCATTGAGTGTTCAGAAAGTTGGCCGCTTTATACATAGATTAGTTACATCTGTAGTAAAGCGGTAAATTATGTAACTACGTTTATAGGAGGTCGTTTCCAGAACTACTGATTCGATTCTAAAAACCCTTACACTAATAGGATCATTATCCCTAAGTACTGTAAGCTATATTTAATTGTTATTAATGTTATATTATATTTAATTAAATTTGAGGATGGTTTCAAATTTAATATACATGTATTATTATCTATACTCTATACCAGCTATAATCAACCAGCGGCCCGCCGGCTCTTTGTAGTTGGTCTACCCGATTATACTTTATTTTCAATTACGTGCCCATCAGAAAGAAAAGTGTGTGTTTGTGTGTACTTATCTACACGCGTTAGAAGCTATACTTTTTTGGCGTAACAAGATAAAAATCTTTACAAATTTTTTATCTTTCGCCTTATTCTACGGTTGTAGAAAGACGACACTAATAATAGAAAAAAGGTGCATTGGAAAAAAGGAACATTGAATGTTTTAACACAAAGAAACAAAATGTTGACAGTAGCTAACTTCAGGGTATCGGTTTTTCGTGACGGTGTGCGCGCGCATCGTAATAACTTCAGGGTATCGGTTTTTCGTGACGGTGTGCGCGCGCATCGTAATAACTTCAGGGTATCGGTTTTTCGTGACGGTGTGCGCGCGCATCGTAATAACTTCAGGGTATCGGTTTTTAGTGACGGTGTTCGCGCGCATCGTAAAAATTTATATCATAATTTTCCCTAACGCGCCAAAAGAAGTATAACTTCAAAAGTATGAGCACGCTGAGTAAATCGAATAGATCTCAGATGACCCGGCCGCAATGCGTTCCTTATGATATAAGGGTTATTATACTAAACTTGTTTTATTAGACAACCATTTTTCACTACATTAATACGTTGTTAATATGAAATTACGTCGTATTATATATATATATATATATATATATATATATTTATTTATATATAAGTAGGCTATATATTTATTTATTTATATCATCAAGATAAGACCAATAGAAGCGGAGCACCAATGTAGAATGTTTCAAAATCGTTTTTTTTCCCTTCTCAGAACTTCCGTTGCGTATTAGCATTAGCCCAAAGTAATTGTTCCACGAGGATGAAGTCCCGGTCAGAAGCTATTTTATTTATACATTATTCAATAATTTTTATACCACTAATAGTAAATCGTCAGCGTAATTGAATTAAATTACTGTATAACGGTTCATGTCTCTTTTAATCGAATATTTCATGAATATTTTATTTTTGAACAACTTGTAACATATGTTCGTTCCCACGAAATTGGTTATACACAAGTTCCACGTCACTCGTTCATTATTTATAAATTCATTCTGAAAGGGTAAATTTTAATGTATCTGTCAACCACCGTCAATTGATACAGGTGCTAAAACAACGGACAATTTAATTGAAATTGTTCTTTAAATAGCATGTATTTCTATGTAACAACTAGCTCTTCCTGCGGCTGTACCTGCATTGAGGATTATCTTTTGTAATTACTATTAGAGCAATTTATAACATGGGGCCTCACGAATTATTAAAGTCTAAGTTTCAGGAATTCGGTATCTTAAACCTGCCTTTCCAATACGTTCTTGATAATCTAATGTATGTCCGCAAAAACTTAGATAAGCTGCATTAAGTAAAAGCCCAACATAATTAAAATACTAGAAACAATGACGAATTTGTCAATCCGTGTATCAGGCTCAATAAGACTAGTAACAGTTTTTTAGATAATAGTGTTAAGGCTTTATAACAAAGTCTCAGAGCACATTATGGGGTGGATCAAAATGTGAACGATGGTGACGTGTGGAAATGACGCCTCTCTCTGAGCATCCGTCAAAAACCGAACAATATAGCTATGTACATTCTTAACTATATGGTAGGTATCATCTGTTGTGTTATGTATGATGAAAAGATCAACCAGATCGAGTTTCTTGCTGGTTCTTCTCGATGACCGAGTTGTTTTCCGAACCCGTGGTAGTTTTGACGTTTATAAGTGCCTTTTCAGGACCTCAATTGAATAAAGTATATTTAATTTCGATTTGTTGTAATAGATAGTTGAGTTATAGGAAAATGAATATTGTATAAACATTTGCGTTGACCTAAATTTTACCAAATTCTCAGGAATAATTATTTTTTATAAAAGTTACCCTAATGTCCTTTTCTGTACCTCTGATATGTTTGTGCAAAATGTCACGATAATTGTTTGAGGCGTGAAAGCGTAACAAATACACGGACAAACAAACAAACTCACAGTCTTAGTTATAATATTAGTTAAGATGGATAGTATAAAATAAAATGACAGAGGTCTGCGGTTATGCGGGCATCACCCAAAAACTACTAAATGGGATTCGGTCAATTTTTTTTAAGTTTTACATCTTATATGCATGATACTGAACTGAAATAAGATATTACGATATCTTCATTTAATACAAAGTTATTAAAATTTTAAGAAAATACGATTTCATAAGCATTACATTTTCAACAGTGTGTTTTTTTTTTGCCGTGGAGAGGTGAAACAAGCGGTGTGGTGCTTATGTTTTTTTCTACTGGATAGAAACTATATTGTTAAGATAATAAAAGGCGTAGACGTAGTTGCAAGTATAAACTAGTTATAGACAATTTGATACTATACTACAACAACATCAAATGTTTTGAAACATGTCATTAAGACGTGTCACAACAAACGAAGAATGTCCAAGTACGTGAGAGAAATCCGTGAGTCGTGAACAATTTAGCGACGATTACCGCACCTACACCGTTGCAGACAACGGTGCCGACGTGTTAATACAAGAGCTAGGGGATACCAGAGAAACACAATACAAACTACAAATGAATCATGAGTTGAAAAAAGAAGCATTGTTATCTATACATATAATAATAAGAATATAAGTCTAACGTGTTTTCTACTTTTTAGATTTTTGTGAAAAAAATTGTAGCAGGTATTTGTGGAAGATGGAGGTATCAGGTGGAATAAGTAATAAAATATACTTCAAGCATTTTTAGAAATCTCTGTCTATCTGTCTGTTTATTTAAAGACGCATCACTGCTAAAATACTGCGTTCACGATAAAACCTCATTAAATCATAAAGCATATCCTCCAGTAACATTTAGTCTTGGTTTCACTAAAATCGGTTCACTCTATCAATAGTAATTGTAATATTAATGACGACGCGACTTCAGTACAAGAGAAAAGTAGATAAGTAATTGAACTAAATACATTCAGACGATTTTATTAGTGACTGTTTTTTTTACATTAGGTACCACGCGGGCGTAGTCGCGGGCACAGTTAGTTGTCTATATATTATCGATATATAAGTAGACAGAAGGAAAACGGTTAGTTACATCTCTTTAATCTATAACTCAATCGATTTTATTTATTGTTTGTTTGTTTAGTATAGACGAGCTCTTGTTGGTAACCCTCACCTGATTTTTTAAGACTCAGACCTCAAAATGGTGGGTCATGTTTATACCTACCCACTCAGTTTCTTAAAATTATACAGCAGTCTGTTGACGAATCCATCATAATATCTACATACGTTTATACGGAGCTTAAACCCTTATGGCTTTGGATAGTCTAGGAGTTAAATAACTATAAATTTAAATGTGTCTTTTTAAACGTTCCATATAGATAAATAACAAATATAGCTTTGTTAACGCATATATGCAGTTCTAAATTTTGCCGCTGGGTGCACTCTCTTGTATTTCCCTGTGTTAGAAAGTGTACTGTAGTCTATAATAAAAGTATTCATTGGAATTCTTACTCAGTTTGATTAAAATAAAGTCAAATCTCAGCAGTTATAAATAATAAATTGGATTAAATTTGTTTTTTTCTTTATGATCGAATTTTGACCACCCGAGGAGCACCAGTATCTTCTATATATAAATTAGCTATGGAACAACAGTTAAGAAAATATTTGAATGAAGAAGGCGTTTGCGGCAATCCATATTTAAATATATGTCGACTGTGGATCGAGACAGACTGATTGTGGAAGTAGTAGTGTAGACACAGCGATATTTGATCGGACCGAGACTGGAGCGAGATCAAACCGAGAACGGCATCATAGTTTGAATCGAGCCTTATTGACTCGATGAACATTTTATTTGTGTGAGGTGTACCTGAAAAAGTTAAAACTGAAACTAGTAATAGAAAGAAGGAAATATTAGTAATATTTAATTATATTATAGTTATAGCGATATTGATAACTTTCTCTATGAAAGACTTCACTATTACGGCAATAAGTAACACGCTGTTGAAGTTTATCGATATCAGATATATCAACTTAGTAAACTTATTGCGTAACCCTGTTCTACGTCTAAAATATGTGTAGTAGATCATTATAAACTGTCTTTGGAAGAAAAGGTCAGACAAAATTATGATAACATTATTTTATATGGCATAATGTATATATTACTTAATAATGAACTTCATCATACAACACCAAATATTGGATTTACACCAAATAAATTTCAATGTGTTTAGTTCGTACATAATTTTTTATTATTGTAAGCGATATTTTACGGCTAGAATTGTGAAACCGAATGTGTATATGGATAATGGACTGTATGTAAGGTTTTACTGGGTTTTTGGAATTAAAACGAGGACAACGATGTATGGGGCGCGGCCATTTAATTATAACTAACAAATCAGTGTTGCATGTATACAGAAAAAACATAACTTAAAAATATATTTGTTGGGTTGCCAACAAATTGTATGTTAATTATTATAGCTGGCACCTTACACTACCGATTATATTATTTGCCAAGGATAAATCTTATTAACTGTATAAAGAATAAAGTGTCTAAAATAGTAAGTTTGTCTTATGGGCGGCAAAATCCTATTAATATACTTTATTTTTCTTGAATAAATAAATATAATGTACAGTCTAGTACAATATAGTATACAGTGAATAACAAGTTAAAAAATAAGTTCAGGTACCCTTTCGAACACCGTTAAATAATTTTATTGAAGCCTAAGGAACCGTTATAATTCGTCTAAATAAAATATTTGTCGAAAACTTACATAAACTAAAGTAAGATTATTGTTACTGATTATTACTGAAGGACCTTGGCCTGTCGAGAACTGCAGTAAGTTCTATTTTAGAATGAGTATCAAAGGCTGCACTAACAGATTCCTACCAAATTTGGCTAGGCAGGGCGGGAAACTCGAGCAGTGAAGGTGAACGTTGATGCGCATCTCAAAGGGGGCCTCCTTAAACCTACACCTGGGTCGCAAGTCCTGGGAACTGCTCTGAGTTTCTCCCTCTGCCACACCATGGACCCGGCACCCGCACGGTGAATCCATGGAAGGCTAAGAAGTTCGTCTCGTCTCTCTAATGAGTAACAAAGGAAAATTACAAAACCTTTTTCTGTTTATTCACAGACGTACTTACATTTTATATACACTTCATCATTTACAATTACAATATATTTATCAACACTTTATATATCAAATCTATCAAGACGTCTAGGATACCTACCATCACCATCTTCTTACCCTTATCACACCTAAGTAGGGTCGGCACAACATGTTTTCCTTTTCCACTCTCTCCTATCAGATGTTATCTCAGTATTCACACCTTTT
Organism: Antheraea yamamai; assembly: GCA_036509395.1. NCBI lineage: Eukaryota > Metazoa > Arthropoda > Insecta > Lepidoptera > Saturniidae > Antheraea > Antheraea yamamai. The sequence goes on along the minus strand of AP028436.1, from coordinate 16,444,028 downwards.
ACACACATGCCATTTTTCACACAATCCATCCATACCTTTTTCGGTCTTCCTCTACTCCTATATCCATCCACCCTCATACTCAAAGCTTTTCTACTTACATGGTCTACATCTATCCTCATGGCGTGCCCATACCATGCTAACCTATTACTCCTTAACTTCTCTGTCAATGGTGCTATTTTTAAACTGTCTCTGACATATTATATTATACTAGTAGGCCCGGCAGACGTTGTCCCGCTCTGATTATAAAAAAATCCTTAACAAATGATATACCAAAACCTACCTTACGAATCACTTTATCCATTGGTGAAAACCGCAAGAAAATCCGTTCAGTAGTTTTTGAGTTTATCGCGAACAGACAGACAGACAGACGCGGTAGGGGACTTTGTTTTATACTATGTAATGATTAGACATGTATATATAAAGTTAATTTAATATATATATAACTAGCTGACCCGTGCAACTTCGTCTGCACCAAATCGGTTATTACCGGTTTTAATTGTATTTTTAAACGCAAATAATCTTAAAAAACCTACAACCCTATTGCAGCGTTATCCAGCACTTCCAATCGTGAATCCAAACTATCCAGTGACTCACTCAAACATATACCCAGTTGGTATGTGAGAAATCTTTTAAAATAAGCCTAGAATCTGTTCGCAGCATTACCTAAAGTAGTGTCATCAAAGTGAAGATCAAAACTAACTTACATATATTACCGATAAATGTCTTCCCAGTACCCCTTGTAACTTCATCACGTAACATACTGTAAAAGTTGAACTTCATCTACATTAAATTTCCATTTTGTTTTAGTTGTTTGTTTTATAAGAATTTGTAAAGTATACGTGAAATCTGCATTGAATTTTAATTTGGTTACATTTATTTTACTTTTGACATACAAACCACCTTTTTTACTGAGATACTGAACTTGGGATAATATACCTTTCTAACAGTGAAAGAATTTTTGAAATCGGACCAGTAGTAGGTACCAAGCATTCCTCGAAAACAAAACTTTACCACTCATTATAATATTAGTATAAATACAACATAGTAACTGCAAACAGTAGTCCGGTGAAGCTGTTAAGACCTTGCTAGGTCAATACCGTGGTCAGTTCGAGAAAAAAAAAATAACTGCATACACCTCAACTGATTTATTTTAATCTTAGATTCACAAACCTGAACCCAACTACTTCAAGACTCAACAACATTTAGAAAACTAATTTTATCAAATATCGAAACAACACACGTACTGATAGAACTCTAGTTGAGATTCATCTTCTACAATGCAATGTAACTATTATCTAGGTTTATGTTTTAGGAAAAAATCTTGTCACCTTTGTTTAGCAAACATTTTTTTATACAATAAAATAAATGTAACAACATATAAGTGACAGTTTCGTTTACACATATCTTCTTATATGAGGTCGATAATTACGCATAGAAACGCCATATAGCCGTAGCTCAGTTATAACGTACTGGACATTATATGTATGGTCCGCCGGAGCCGACGGTTCGAATCCCGGTGATCTTTTTTTTTTGGTATTTTTTTTAAAGTAGCTTAGAGAAATATAGCTTATCTTTTTAGCTAATCTGTCTGCTATATATAGCACAATGAAAATTTACCAAAATCCGTCAAAAATTTCATTAACTACAAATTTTTGACTTTCGTCCGTTATCCTGGAGAATCCCTTGCGTTTTATGAGATAAAAAAGTATTCTAGATGTAACCTTGTAATATTAGTTATCACTGTGTCAAATTTCGTCAAAATTGGTTCAGTACTTTCAGAGTGGTACGTGTTCAAAGGGACAGACAAACAGGCAGATCCTGGAGAATCCCTTGCGTTTTATGAGATAAAAAGTATCCTAGATGTAATCTCGTAATATTAGTTATCACTGTGCCAAGTTTCGTCAAAATCGGTTCAGTACTTTCAGAGTGATGCGTGTTCACAGGGACAGACAGACAGACAGACAGACAGACAGACAGACAGACAGACAAAAATTGTAAAAAGATTATTTTTGGCTTCTATATCGATAACAAAGTCTACCCCGATAAAAATTTTCAAAAAATATTTAATGTACAGATTTGACCTTGCTACAGTTTTATTATAGTACTAGCTGACCCGTGCAACTTCGTCTGCACCAAATCGGTTATTACCGGTTTCAATTGTATTTTTAAACGCGAATAATCTTAAAAATCCTAAAAGCCCATTGCAGCGACATCTAGCACTTCCAATTGTGAATCCAAACTATCCAGGGTCTCACTCAAACATATACCCAGTTGGTATGTGAGAAATCTTTTAAAATAAACCTAGAATCTGTTCGCAGCATTACCTGTCATCAAAGTGAAGATCAAAACTAACTTACATATATTGCCGATAAATGTCTTCCCACTACCCCTCGTAACTTCATCACGTAACGTACTGTAAAAATTGAACTTTATCTACATTAAATTTCCATTTTGTTTTAGTTGTTTGTTTTATAAGAATTTGTAAAGTATACGTGAAATCTGCATTCAATTTGAATTTTGTCACATTTATTTTACATCTGACATATGAACCACCTTTTTTACTGAGAAACTGAACTTGGGATAATATACCTTTCTAACAGTGAAAGAATTTTTGAAATCGGATCAGTAATAGGTACCAGGCATTCCTCGAAAACAAAACTTTACCTCTCATTATAATATTAGTATAAATACAACATAGTATGGTAACTGCAAACACCTCAACTTATTTATTTTAATCGTAGATTCACAAACCTAAAACCCAACTACTTCAAGACTCAACAATATTTAGAAAACTACTTTTATCAAATATCGAAACAACACACGTACTGATAGAACTCTAATTGAGATTTATCTTCTACAATGCAATGTAACTATTATCTAGGTTTATGTTTGAGGAAAAAATCTTGTCACCTTTGTTTAGCAAACATTTTTCATACAATAAAATAAGTGTAACAACATATAAGTGACATTTTCGTTTACACATATTTGTTTCATATGTGGTTAATATTTACGCATAGAAACGTCATATAGCCGTAGCTCAGTTGTAACGTGCTGGACATTATTTGGTTCGACGGAGCCGACGGTTCGGAACCCAGCGGTCTTTTTTTTGGTATTTTTTTTTAAGTAGCTTAGGGAAATATAGCTTAAATTTTTAGCTAATCTGTCTGCTATATATAGCACAAAGAAAATTTACCAAAATCCGTTAAGAATTTCATTAACTACAAATTTTTGACTTTCGTCCGTTATTCTGGAGAATTCCTTGCGTTTTATGAGACAAAAAGTATCCTAGATGTAATATTGTAATAATAGTTATCACTGTGCCAAATTTCGACAAAATTGGTTCAGTACTTTCAGAGTGATACGTGTTCAAAGGGACAGACAAACAGGCAGATCCTGGAGAATCCCTTGCGTTTTATGAGATAAAAAGTATCCTAGATGTAATCTCGTAATATTAGTTATCACTGTGCCAAGTTTCGTCAAAATCGGTTCAGTACTTTCAGCGTGATGCGTGTTCACAGGGACAGAAAGACAGACAGACAGACAGACAGACAGACAGACAGACAGACAGACAAAAATTGTGAAAAGATTATTTTTGGCTTCTATATCGATAACAAAGTCTACCCCGATCAAAATTTTCAAAAAATATTTAATGTACAGATTTGACCTTGCTACAGTTTTATTATAGTATAGATATTTAAACATACAATATACGCAGCAGAGTACACATATGAAAAATATTTACTGAACACTTAAGCAAACATTTACGTGACAAAAGAAAATAAAAAGTGTACTTTAGAAACACATAAAAACGCTATTATAACGTGTTGCATGTTCGCGTTCCCATTCCTACGTTGGAGTTAATTAGCCTAAGTAACACGCCACAAAATAGTACGCCGCAATTAAGAAAACACCTGACTTTCTTCGTTTTCCAGTACGCGATGAGTGAAATCTTACTTTGTGAATATAATTTCGAATTCATAGCATTCCCGCTATAAAATGAACGTACTTATGAAGGTTTAATAAGCTACCACCGATTCGGTGAATATTCCATTTATCAAAATGAACCAGCAAAAATAGGTTTATCTTTTTTCTATATTTTTCAATTAAAATTATACAAATCAATGTTCACAGAGCTGTTAATATCTTTTAACAAATGTACAGAGACGGGATCATTTGCGGATATCACTATCGTTTATGTATTGATTTATCTTATGGTAGCCCTTTAACAATAAAACATACTTGTCATGGTGCTGTCCGTCAAATCGGTAATGTATTTGGGAACCTTTGTAGAACCTAAAACTACCTAAAAAAGTTTTATTTGTCATATTGAATCTAAGATTTAGAATGGCGGATTCGTGATTACTTCTAATATTAAAATTATATTCGCACGTTACAAAATGTAGTTTATCTATATGTTTATTATCAAGAATGTACTCGAAAGGTTAAGATAACAAACTAAGTTCATAATAATTTTGTTAGACTTTGACAGCATTTACGACATCCCCTGTCTAGTGTTTAGAGTTAATACTCTCTTAGCATAATAATTTATGTGTAAGACATTTGTCTATTGACTCGTGGTAAAGTTATTCGGATGTAATTTCGATAAATATATCGTGCGACTAACAAGTCCCTAAAGGAGGTCGTGCTTTCCTACAACCATTATCAGTCACGAACAAAACGCCTCCATGAAAGTTCATCGTTGCTAAATTTTGTGGTATATTTTACAAAATAACAATTCTGTCTAATGACAGTAGCAATTTTCTTAAGTACTTACACATTTTACTTAACTAAATGTTAACTTTCTATCTTGATGCACCACCCTTTGCTATTATTTGAATATAATAGTGACAATAATTTAGTATTCAATGCAAGTCAATGTATTTTATGATATTAAATTTCAATAAGTTATTAATGTAATTTCGATGTTTTTAATTCTATGACAGTTGATACAATTGGCAAGAAAAATCAAGACAATATAATGTGTAAAACGTTTATAACATTAATAGAGATTGTATATCGTTAAAGTATGATTATTGAATTAAATAAGCTCATAAATCACTCCGTTTATATTTGAATAATGCAAGACTAACCGTCTCGTCTCACGGCTTCGCCAAAACTTCGCTAAGTCAAGCCCTACTTTCCTATCCCTTCTCTCCCTGCCCCGTCTCTTTTCATTACTTTATTTCTCTCATTCATATAGCTTTATTTAGCTTTACACTCGCAAGAGCACTATATATAATTGTCCATCATAAGTTAGTAGAAATACTTCCTTTATAATATATTTTTCAAGCATTACGTAATCGTGACATAAACTGTTTTAGTGGCGTTAATTACAATATAAAACGGTACTTACGTATTAACACCACCGCGTGTTCGGCGACCGCTGCCGCGGTCGGCTCGCGTTTTCTTTCTTCGCTAGTTTAACCGAACGTAACCAAACCGAGACGACACTGTTTTGTTTTAACTTAAACATCATTAAGTTGCTGATATAGAAAACGCTGTCTTTGTTTCACAAGTCAAACCTAACCTAAACGATTTATTTTTCTCAATTTTCCCGCCTTGGTTCGGTTAGGTTAGGTTAGATTTGAGAAACAAAGACAACGCGAGCCGGCTGCGGTGGTATACGTAAGAAGTACCTATAGAACTTTACAGTAATAATTTCTATCAGTGAAATAGTGAGATAGAATTCTCTATAAGGAGACACTTACATTTAGTACCTGCTGATGTATGCTATCTTTAAATTTACAACATTATTTGTATAATTATATAAAATTATTGAGTAAATCTTACAGGGATTTTGAACGAGGAATTAATGAACGTCTTTAAATTCCTAAACAACTTTTAATACTATTCTTTACATTGACAATAGAATTTAAAATATGCGTTACTTGAAAATACACTTAAATATTTATAAATTCATTAACATTCCTAGTACTCAGCTTCGCGGTTGTGAAAGATGTCTTTTGGCAGCCATTGTTCAGGCATGTATTTGTGATGGCGCCTTCTTCGATATCTCTTACTTTTTCTATCGGGTTTCACATCGCTGGTATTTTCATTAGTTTGCTCCTTTCTTGCTCCATGTGGACATGTCGCCTGGTTTGAAGGTGCATCCTCCCTAGATTCTTTTAAGCGATAACTTTTTTTTGTCATGTAATTTATGAATCTCATGAAATATAACAATAAAATCATTATCGTTCCGTAACAGATAAGTTTTTGTGTCCACATGTCATCTTGTTGTTTTCTCACTAACATTTTTATATATTTTGATTTACTTACTTAATCGTAGAACTGTTTAAAATACAACTAAAATTTAGATTTTTTCCTTATTGTCACATTGTCTCAATTTATTACTGACATTGCAAATGAAAAACAAATAAGGTTATATCTATATAGTTTCATTTTCTTACCTTGACGCGCATTGATACACATATGGAAGGGTTAATATACAAGTTATATTGTGGCCTCCTTCTAAATTGCTTAATATGATTAAATTTTTCTTTTCAATAACTAACAATAGACCTTAGAGCATTGACATATAAAAAATTACGTACTAAATTTGTAGTAGAAATATTCTATAAAAAAAACAATTGTAATTTATATTCAAAGTTTATAAGAAGATTGATTAAAGAGAAAAGATACATATATTCCTTAGTAATATAAACTAGGGCCCTTTTAAAAGTTATAACACTTTTTTGAGCAGTATGAAAGCACATATCACGTAAGCTATATTTTACATAATGCCACTTGAAAAACTCACAATTATGACTTTGATATAAACAACCTTCCCTCTCCCCCCTCCCTCCTCTTCCCACTCCTTTCCCTGCCTACCAAATACAGGCTGGCAACGTACTTGCGACACCACTGATGTTGCCGATGTCTATGGATGGCTGTGATCACTTAACATCAGGTAAGCGACCAGTTCGCCTGCCTCCTATGATATAAAAAAAACAATATACTTTTTTAATACTTCAGCAGTACATTTATATTTTGTTACCAAATCATGAGCAGGGGAATGTAACAGGCACCTATGGTAGGACTTTTTTCAGACTCTCCTCGTTAGCTACTATTCTCAAGTTACAAATCTGTCGCCAAGCACCTATAACTCTGTTTGAAAACCAGTCTTCCTGTCGGTTTACCGTATTTACCATATAAGACCATATCCTTATTTAACATCAAATGAATTTGTGGTCACTACTCCACTAGCTTGAGCGTGTATTTATCATTTTACAAAAGATTGTGGACAAACACTAAAATCTAAAAAGTTAAACAAAACGTACTTTGGCCCCTTTAGCTCTTGGACACGAAATTAATATATTTTCTAACCACTTCCCCTTTAGAGATGCAATGAATCTTAATTTTATTTACTGGAATAATACGTAAATAAACTCTTAAAAGATACGTAACATCCGTAATATCAAAGAACCCTTCTCGAATTAATCCGAAACTTCCAATTAAGACCAGCTTTACGTGAAACCTTTGTAATGACGTCTAATTGAATAAGATTGCCCTACAACATGCGTGGTTTAGGCGTCTTATTTCGTTTGTTTTACTATTCATTAATTACATGACTTTATGTTGGAGATTGTGGTACTACCAAATTAATGGTAGATACAATCCTCGTCAATCTTTTTGGACGATCTTAAGACTTAATTTCATTTAAGAAGTACGATATATATATTTTTATATTATTTGTTATCATGTATTATTAGGAAATATTACCAAGTGTAAAATCCACACATATATTTGGATTCTAATTTATGCTATTTGTATTTATTTATTAAACTCTAGCCTTAAAACACTAAGTGACTGGCAAAATATTTCAGACATAGTTCTAATTTCTTCCTAAAACCAATATTTAAACATCACGTCAATCATTTGACCTCCATAAGATAGTCGTAAGTTCGGGTTTGAGCATAATATAATTAGGAGTTTAATAGAAACAAAGTTAACATATTATTATAAGAATTTAAAATTGGTACATCATTACATAGTATAAAACAAAGTCCCCTACCGCGTCTGTCTGTCTGTCTGTTCGCGATAAACTTAAAAACTACAGAACGGATTGTAAAGCGGTTTTCACCAGTGGATAAAGTGATTCATGAGGAACGTTTTGGTATATAATTTATCAAGGATTTTTTTTATAATCAGGGCGGGACAACGTCTGCCGGGCCCACTAGTATAATGTAATAAGTTTTTCTACCTAAGTTTGTGTTCTGAGCAATTATCTTCAGAGCGGTCAAAAAGTTTGGCGAAGGCTATGTACTTTTTAAATTAGTTTTGACAATGTTTTTTTTTTTGTAAATTAAGAGTTTGATAATCCTATCAGTTACTAAATAATGATATGGTCTAAGATAGTACACACACTAAACTTAGAGAAGAGGTTTGACACTAGAGTGCACCCGCTGGAACATATGTATACGTGCTCGGCAACTGCTTGGCAGTAAATTTTCAACTCAAGTGTGATAGTTTGTCAGGCGTGTATTGCAAATAACCCTGCTACCGTGTTACAGTCTAATGGAGATGTTATCCTTAATCGAAATTTATGGGTCATTACAAGTATTCAATACTACATTGGGCGATGCATGGTCCAAATTGAGACATTATCGCTTCAGTTTTTGCAGCCAAAGTATTATTTTGAAGTTCAGATTGATTGTATTGTAATTCGTATATTTTTAAGTACTTAGTAATACTAAAGTAACTGACGGTTGTCGGTAATGTAAGTGTGGAATTCCTACCGCACCGCAATGTAACGCAAGCTATGCTTGGGCTGATTTGTTCCGGTCAGCCAGGTGTGGTTAGCAACATTACTTATGTATGAGTTTTTCCAAATCAATTCTTAAGAGTAGCAACCTATTATGACTGTCTTAAAATTGTGATTCTATTGAGGTTGGTTTTACATGGCTATAGGCTGCAGTCAACACAAAGACTGCATGTTACTACACTACTACAAAAAAAAACATAGTAACCTAATATTATGGTAGAATGAGAACTATTAAAGTCGCCAATATTTTTTTCTTAAAAAAGTAGCGACAGTGTGAGAAATCATAAAAAAATTAATAGCTTTAAATTAACTACTTATTTCAATAAGTAATAATGTATGTAATAAATTACAAATCGAACGATGGACTGATGAATCTGGTTAACTTTATTATCAACTAGCTGTACCAGCATCTCCACACGCGTTTTTTTAAATCGTATTAAAGAATTATAGAATTGTGAGACTATGTACAATTACAGAAACGCTCTTTAAAGACAATTGGAAGTACGACGTGCACGCCACTAAAAGTAACATGTAACATGTAAATTAGATATATAAATATTAACAGCGTGCCAAATGAGGTTTGTCACCAGCAACATATTTGGAACCTTAACCCACGATATAACTACCTCAGTGCTCACTTACACTGTATAAGGAACTAATGAAACAATAACTTAAAAAAGATTTTGTGACTATACAAAAAATAAACGCTTGTCTGTTCCGCAAGAAATTGTATTATGGAACTCTTTACGTAATATATTTATAATCTAAGATCCTGTTAGGAAGACCTCTATTTCATTAAAGTTATTAATAATTATAATGTCGAATTGTAAACAATAAGCTGATAATTATTTCTCTTATTAAAAATAAAGAACGATTTGCTAAATTTATGCAGACAAAGTCGCGGGTAACAGCTAGTGTAAAATATAATAACCACAATTACTTTTTATAAGGCTCGCTATCTATCAATGAAAGTCCCGTGAAAATAGATCTAACCGTTTTGGTGATAGCATAGTGGGCGAAGCCACGGTTAACGGCTAGTATAAACTAAAATTGCCTAAATTACTTTTTGTAAAGTCAGCTATCTGCCAGTGAAAATCTCGTGAAAATTGGTCTAACTGTTCTTCAGAAAGCACTGTAAGCGAAGCCACGGTTAACAGCTAGTTTAAACTAAAATTACCTAAATTATTTTTTGTCAAGTCAGCTATCTGCCAGTAAAAAATTCGTGAAAACCGGTCTAACCGTTTTGGAGATACCACTGCAGGCAAAACCACGGTTAACAACTAGTATAAACTAATATTGCTTAAATTACTTTTTGTAAAGTCAGCTATCTGCCAGTGAAAGTCTTGTGAAAACCGGTCTAACCGTTTTGGAGATAGCACTGCGGACGAAGCCACGATTAACAGCTAGTCAAAATTAAAATAAACTAAATTACTTTTTATAAGATCAGCTATCTGTCGGTGAAAGTCTCGTGAAAATCGGTTGAACCATTTTGGAGACAACATTGCAGACAAAGCCGCTGTTAATAACTAGTCGAATTTAGAGTAACCTAAGTAACCCGCTGTAATTTCAGCTATCTACCAGTGAAATTCCTGTGAAAATCAGTTCAGCCGTTTCAGAGATTAGCCGGAACAAACAGACAGACAGACCAACAAAAATTTTAAAAATTGCATTTTTGTTATCAGTAGCGTGTATACTTTCGTACCCTATCAGTAAAAAAAAATTATTTTTATTTTAAAAAATGATATTACATACAGACCCTTCATTTCTATTATATGCATAGAAGAAGAAGATTATCGCATTGAAATATTAATTAAAATGATAGTATTAATCAATTAATTACGTAAATAAATAATGTAACCATGTATGGTTACTACTAAATAGTTGATTATCATGAGATAAATTAAACATTTGGATTCTATTCAGATCTTGATTTACGAAAATGTCGTTCCATGTCGTCAAATGTTAAACTGGCGAGTGATATCTTTTCCAACTGATATATTTTAAGTTATGGTCTAAGTTCAGGAGCTATGTGTGTGAATTTGTATTTTGTCAACGTTGATTTACAGTTACATGCTTTTTTTTACTCTTGTGATTGTTTTTAAAGTAAATGATTAGAATGTCATCAACAAGATAGCATAATCTTTTAGCACACGTTTACTTTTGGTATCAAATCCATTTTATGAACGACTACTATAGACGCAGTTTACGTTAAAAAGAAAGGACATTTATCAAGTTACTGGTTACTTGTTTGTAAATTACATATATTAGCATTAGTCCACGATCTATCTTGATATTAGTTGATGATTTGGTCTAAAATAGTAACAAACGAGATCTAGAAGTGGACTGGCTTTCAAATGCAGCTGCCGGAAAACACTCAAATGTGCTTTAAAATAGATTCAACTTGTAGATGGTAGTTACAGTCTAGTAACATTAGAAAAACCGTTACCACCATCCTACGTCGATTAGACTGGTATTCGACCACGCTACAAAATATGTTGATAAAATCACAAAGTATATCTTATCCTGTAATTTATAATTTACCTCTAAGTTATGAATGAACTCGAGGCCTTCGAATATAAATCACTTAATATCGAATTACTAGTTTAATGGTACCATTTAATTATAGATATTAAATATCCGTGTGTGATATATAAGTGTTATTCATTTCGGTCATAGCCACTACCTATTTCTTAATATAAATTATTTATGAATCATCGATGGTGTATTATTTAATTAGAATATGACATTTTTTTTTAAATTATAGAACTATGGAATTAATATTATTTCAACATATTTAAAGCGAAGATAATTTGTTTTTGATGCAATAGTAGCAAAATTTGTTACATACTGTTATTATTATTGGTAGTTAGTTATTTTTGTTTTATATTATTATTCCAGTATTTTTACTTATATGTTATTTAAATTATTTATGAATTAAAGAATTGATATTTTACTTTATTTATATTAAAACGTTGCAGTTAGCTCTATCATATTTTTATAGATACATATGTACTGAAATCATCGTTGGAGAATGTAACAGCATGGTTTCGGATTTGTTACATTCGTCTGAGTGTTGAAGTGCTGATTTTCAATGGGAACCTAAATGGAACACGGGACAGTTGATCATATCCACTGTAACAAAAAAAGGAACAAATTAGAAACGTTAGAAAAGTTAGAAACAATAATACAGATATACATACCATAACATTGATGATCAATGTGATCATATATATTGCTTTGATTATATATAGTTTGAATGCAGACAGACTTGGTCTTAAATTTCTAGCGACAGAATATCTATATATAAATAGGTAGTGGGGAAACGGTTAAGACCATCTCCTTCCTTTGTTTTTCAGACGATTTTCTTCATTCTTTTTATTTTGTAGCTATTGACGAACTTTAGTGTTATCAACAAAAAAAGTCAATTTTTTTCTCTATAGTCGAAGTTCGACCACTGGACGAGCATACATATGTTTAAATATATATTCTGTCTGCATCGAAACCATGACGAAATCTATATATGTTAGAACAATAAAAATATGCAAGTTGTAACACTGGTATTCCCATAATGACACAAATAAATAGAGCTTAGAATAGATAGATGTGTGTGAATGGATAAACGTAGAAGATTGAATGACTACTCAGCGGTCGTCTTCATTTCTGTTTTGCACTGTGCTTATAACTAGGTACAGTGCAGTTACTATGTGGTGTTACAAACAATCATTCCCAATGAAGATTTGGTGTAAGGAAAACAGGTCCTCAATTCACTTGTTCCTTATACCACACAACATGTCTGATGAAAAATGTTGGTGGTCGGCCGAAAATGTCCGGCTAGGTAAGTGGCTGCAATTCGCTTCGGCGCTAGCAGAGCACAATTGTTAGGGATTTAATGGGCGGATTCAGTGCGCTCGTACGATAGCGTTTAAGCGTTTAAAATGTAAGCCGCACCAGTAGAATCGAAAAAATCACGTTTCTACATTTACTGTGGAATTTATTTGCTATTTTCTCATTTGTTTTTGAGTATTTTACTCATAAAATTTCAGTAATAAAGTGTAAAACTTGAACTATGTATAATCATTATCACTACAGAAAACGGTAGTTATTTGCTTGTCATAAAAAATATTTATTGTGCTATTATATATTATATTATTATATATTATAGATTATAATCTATGCTAATATTACAAAGAGGTAAAGTTTGTGACGTTCTAGGGGGTAATATCTGGATCTACTAAACCGCTTTTGAAAATTCTTTTACCAATAAAAAGCCACGTTATTTGTGAGTATCATAGACTATATATTGACCCGAAAAATAAAAAGACCTTTTTTTGGTAGTCGGGTTTGCAAAGTAACTCGGAGAAAAAATGGTCGAACAAAAACGTTTCTTACCAACGCTGCCTTAACGATGAGAGATATATGATTTAGTTCCAGAGAAAAGTTGTAGAACTTGATAATGCCTATAAAAAAGTCACGGACAGCATATATCTAACTTTTATATTTAAGTCACAAAAAGTAGTTTTTTATAAACGTTTACCGCCCAACGAAGTGGGCACGGGTCAGCTAGTTAAAACAAAGTCATCTGCCGCATCTGTCTGTCTGTTCGCAATAAACTCAAAAACTACTGAACGGATTTTCATGCGACTTTCACCAGTAGATAAATTGATTAACGAGGAAGGTTTAGGTATAAAATTTGTCAAGGTTTTTTTTATATATGATGGCAGGACAACGCCCGACAGGCTCGCTGATATTTTTATAAAATTTAATCTACGACTTCGAAATTACAATTTACAATAGGCTTAACCAAATGCGTACCATACAATTTTACGATTTTCAGTCGGGTCATATATTTAAAAGTTTAAAAGGCTAAATAAAAAAGGAACTCGCTTTTATGGAATAAATATTTCAATTCAAGCCACGTGTTGCAGTCATGTATCAACAGTGAAGCATTTATTCCATCTCACTGAACTTGTTTACCACAGGCATGAGTGGCTATTTGGTTATGCATACCGTGGTGCGGTCAGCAAGACGCTGTGCCAAATGCATCTTCGTACTAACATCGTATCCTCAGCTAAGCTTGCCTAAAGTGAATTTCTTTGTGAATTCTGAAAAGAGATTTCAAAGAACGAAGTCCACTTTAGTATTACATTATATTATAACTATTACATTATTGTTACAGCACATTACTAACGTAGAAATTAATGGAATTTTTTTTTTAGTTTATTCGTTTTTTTTTTAATTAACAAGACCCCTGTTTAACTGGGAGAAAATGACTTGTAGCATTATGCTCGCTGGTGTACCAACTTGAAAGTGTAATAAATGTTCATTAATTCATTGAAGATTTAAAACTTCATGCATTGAGTTTATTCAGCGTTTTAATCGTCGAATACTTAAAAAACGATATGAAGACAAGTTCTAGGTTTGAATAAACATATACCTAATCGAAATCTGTACAAAATGTGAACTTTGAAATAGTGCTCGAATGAATACTTTATTGTATTTTATAATTTCACAGGCGTGCTTAATGCCACAAGGTATTTTCTTCTAGCTAACCAATGGTATTCTGGAAAAAAAGATTATCTGTATTACATAAAAAAAAAGTTACTATGTAGATTTACAAAATTACCATTTACAAAATTATTTGAAATTTATCATACCATAATTTATTATTTATGAATTAGTTATGTAAAACCAAAAAAAAAACGATGTTAATTATAATAGTAACTTTATTATTTTTCATACTATAAAACGCAATACGCCAATCCGTCAAATATCTTATTGAAATAATTGTAATGTATTTTTGTGAGTATACCTGATAATTATATTTGCTAAAAATTATAAATAATAGACCATTCCTATTGTAGTTGGAGAATTAAGAGGTGACCCTGAAGGTAATAAAATTAATTACATTTATAATATTTATATATATACTAGTGGGCACGGCAGACGTTGTCCTGCCTTGATTATAAAAAAAACCTTGACAAATTATACACTGAAACGTTCCTCATTAATCACTTTATACACTGGTCAAAACCGCATGAGAATCCGTTCAGTAGTTTTTGAGTTTATCGCGAACAGACAGACAGACAGACGCGGTTGAGGACTTTGTTTTATACTATGTAATGATTATGTTTTTAAAGAAGCCAAGCCTTCAGCGAGTATACGGATTGCTCCGTTGTCACGCGCACGAGGACGTTCCACACTCGAGTTCCGCGAAATTCCGCTAGTCCTGCGCGACAATGCGTCGCAATAGCGAAGCCTCTTCCCGGCCGGCGACGGTTTCGGAGAAGAAGAAAAAAGGCCCTTCTCAGGGCCACCCAGATCCCGCGTCGGTACGACGACCACTCAGCACGCCCACGGACTCCGATATCCCGCAAACACCAACGACCTCCGCAACGCACACCGACCCCGAGTTCTCAAGCACACCGACGACCCCTGCAGCACACACGACAACCGAGAAGCCTTCACCCCGCTATACGCCTGAGGAGGAGCGAATGCCGCCCGTCCTCGCTGCGATGAAGCGTGATAAGCAGTATGAAGGTGACTTCTTAGCCTTTGCCCAGCTGCTGATAGCTGGGAAACCTTCAGAAACGCTGAAGCGATGGATAGCGCTTTACCTGCGCATCCTAAAAGATGAAAATAAAGGCTACGAACTCCTAGACTCCGATATTGAGGCATTGAAAACTCCGCTAACTGGAAGCCTGGTAGTACCAGAAATCCCTCAGTATCAACTGAGATGGCTTGAGTCGCGTTTAGAAGAGGCACGCCACGATCGAGACGCTGACCTTGAATTCCGATGTCGACAAATAATAGAAAGCCGTGAAGTTCGTGTTATACCCGCCGAGAGCCGCGGGGCGCCACAAGCGCCTGCAGCCGTGCCCTCGACGAGCAAACATGCGGAACCCCGAATTCCCGAAGTACCCGAAGTACCCGCTGAGAGCCGCGGGGAGCCACCAGCGCCCGTAAAGCAACAGCCAGCAGAAGTCCCTGTGTTACCCGTCGAGAGCCGCGGGGCGCCACCAGCGCCTGCAGCCGTGCTCTCGACGAGTAAACCAATGGAACTTCGAGTTCCCGAAGTACCCGTCGAGAGCCGCGGGGCGCCACCAGCGCCCTTCACAAACAAGACTACCGAAGTACAAGTTATACCCGTCGGGAGCCGCGGGGCGCCACAAGCGCCTGCATTTGTATCGCAGACAATGCCAGCGGAACCCCAAAAGAAGCAAGCTATACCCGCAGAGAGCCGCGGGGCGCCACATGCGACTGCACCATCGCAGCCGCAGCGATCATACGCTGCGACAGCGGCGACCCCGTCGACTTCGACTGCCCATACATTCGAATTGCCTGATTTAACAAGAAAACCAGCACCGGAGGGAAGCGCCGCGACATCAAGCCCTACGCATCGACAACGCTGCCCGCCGATCATCGTGGAGAGCCTGCCCGACTGGCCAGAGCATTTCCGGCGACTGGCGGGCCTGCTGGGACGAACACCGGACGCGCGTGCACACGGACGCGGGGTACGCTTCCTTCCGGGCAACTCTGACGAACACAAAATTGTCAGCGACTACCTGAAGCAAGTGGAAGGGGTGAGTTGGTTTACCTACTCACCCCCCACGGAAAGAAGTCTTAAGGTCGCGATCCGCGGCCTGCCGGAGGACACAAAGCCCGAGATGATCACCCAAGCCCTTCGCGAGAAGGGCTTTCACCCCGAATTCACTCGACGCATCCAGGGAAGAGGTGGAAGACCAGGGTGCATCTTCCACTGCTCTCTGGAAAGAAAACCTGGCCTCATTCCGGCCATATATAACATGAGCGAACTCTTGATGATCAAGATCTCCGTAGAAGCCTGGCGTGGGAGGAGGGGCCCGGCACAATGCCATCGGTGCCAACTCTTCAGGCACTCCTCCCACCATTGCCATCGCCCGATAGCCTGCGTGAGGTGCGGAGGCCCGCACTTCGCTACCAACTGCGACCGCCCACGCGAAGAAGCTGCGTCCTGCGCAAACTGCGGAGGGGCGCACACTTCAAACAACGCCCGCCTGTGCCCCGTGTTCCGCCGCGAAGCGCGCAATCGCCGAGCGGGGACCGTTGTCCGGTCGGGTAACACCGGACGACAAGAGGAGCGCGAGCGTACAGCGCCTACAACGGTCGAGGAGTCGGCGTCGGGGAGCCTGATGGCACCCGCGAACGACCCCGGCCAGAGAAGACCTGCTAAAAGACAGCCGAAGCACAAAGGAGGAGCCCGAGAAGCGACGGAGGCGACCCAGCAGCCGAAGTCAGCAGAGGACTCCACCCAGAATGTCCTTTTCACATTTATGAAGACCCTGGCAGCCACAACCACTCCGGAGATCATACAGCAATGCCTGAGAGCCCTGCAAGCGCTGCAAACCGATGGCCAGGCCTCTCAGAAGACGACAACCGCAACAAAATAGACGTCCATGTCACCCACAACCACCGTCAGATGGCGCGATGAAGCCACTATCGCCCACCGGATGAGGGGGCGAATAATAAGTCAAAAGACACTCCCGTCTAGGCGGGAGGCGAGTGAAGCCACCGTTAGAGGGTTTCACCCTGGTACGGTCCCCCCGCACGCCCCTACGGGGCGCGCGAGAAGATTGCGATGAAGCGAGTATACATAATTTCTGTATACTTGTCTTTGATGAATGTCTTTGATGAATAATTAATTAATTATCGTATTACCAGTGATACGATATACCACAAATACGTATTGGTTTAAGATATTAATAATAATAATTTAATCATCAACCATAATAAAAACACACACAGTTAAAGATATAATTCAGAAATTCTTATTCCTAAATTTAAAAGTTGTTGATTTCTCAATGGTAATGACCGCTGCTACTTGAGATAGCAGTAAAAATTATGTCACGGTTCTTGAAGCCGATAAACAACCGCAGTGTATATATTGAGTTATTATTCTCTACATGAAATTAAAAGAGACGTTTCTAGTAATGTGCATTCATGTTACTAATAATATAAATTTATAAACGTTATCCTTACTAATATTATAAACCGGAATGCGATTTTGTTTGTTTGTTATGCTCTAACCCCTTACTTAACCCATCATATACATTGTTAGGGCTACAGAAGAGGACATATACTTCCATAAAAAAAGAACTGGACACAAAAAGTACTCTGTTCCTGAAACGTACGTGAAACCTACACTAATTCGAGCGAAGTCATGTTCAAAAGTTAGTTAAAAATAATTTAGAATTGAATAGAAGTAACTAGTAAACTGGATATTGTTTAAATAGTCTGCAGTAATATTGGTTTTATTATTTCATGAAAACTTAAATAGAATGAAGTAATTAACGCTTATTCATCTTTGTATTTCTGCCATATTTATAACTAGCTGTCCCCCGTGGCTCCGCATGCGTTTTTTTTTTAATATATTAAAGAAATGTAAAATTGTAAGTAGGTGTGTACATGACAGAAATACTTTTTCAAAAACATTTGTAACTACGACAGGCACGCCAACTGTAACATGTAACGTGTACATTAGATATGTCAATACGAATAGTATATCGAATGGGATGGGATTTATCATCAGCAACATACCTTTAACCTACTATATACCACACTCAGTGCTCACTAACACTATATAAGAAAATAATGAAAATTTTAAACTATACATTATCGAACAATATGCGTTAATTTTTTTATTATGTCGATATAACATGCCCATATTGTCAATATAATTGTATTATTCTTATACGTTGCTATAATCACTAAGTTATGTATGTAGATGCAAACGCGGTAAATAAAACAAAATGGCCGCCAAATTGACCAAAATGATAATATAATTCAAATTACATACATTTATTCTTAGAGTTCAGCAAAAACTACAGAACGGATTTTCATGCCGTTTTCACCAGTAGGTAGAACGGGTCATGGGGAAGGTTTATGTATTATTATTTATTATTATTATTACAACAGAGTTTATATATTTTACAATTATATCCAATTACAACTATATTAAATAAAAACTAACATATTACAGTCCCTGTCAATCTCCCTGACCGCTCTGCATACAGCCGCATGTTCGGGGTGACGCATAAAATATTCAGCAGTTTAATATTAAGCAAAGTTTAAATATTCTTAAAGGAATCTAATATTGGCAATTAATTATCCTTAAATGGCCTCGATTTATGCATACATAGATGCTGTATGATGTATAATTTGTCAAGTATTTTATTTTTATTATCAGGGCGGGACAACGTCTGCCGAGCCCGCTAGCTTAAAATCAAATAGCTCATTAATTAGTTATCTACCAGTGAAAATCAGTTTAAGCATTTCGGGTATTCCACTGCGGCAAAAGGGGAATAAAAAACCCAAATTACTTTTTATGAGGTCTGCTATTTACCAATGAACACCCCGTGAAAATCGGTCTAACCATTTTGGAAATAGCAAATCAGACGAAGACGCGGACAAATAAAATAGAATATGTCCACCGCTATAATTTGGGCTATCTGCCAGTAAAATTCCCGTTAAAATAGGTCCAGCCCTTTTGGAGATTACCCGGAACAAACAAACAAACAGACAAAATATAAAAATATAGACAAAATAAAAAAAAATTTTTTTTGGTCATTTGTAGCCATATACATTCATCAAAAAGTTGTTATTTTAATTGTACGTACACAAACTTTATTTTTATAATACGTAATAGATAACAAATTTTGAATGGGAAAACAAAATAAATTTTGAAAATGTTTGCGATAGAAACTTACCACGTTACCATGGCAACGTATATAATATTAACGCTAACGATATCTCTCAAAAGGAAAAAAGTGCCTGATTTTGAAACATTCTTCATTGGTGCTCCGCTCCTATTGATCTTTGCGTGATGATATATAGCCTAAAGCCTTCCTCGATAAATGAGCTATCTAAAACCGAAGAGTTTTCTCAAATCGGACTGGTAGTTCCTGAGATCATAGCGTTCAACCAAACAAACAAACTCTTCAGCTTTATATATTAGTATAGATTATATTTATCTATGATTATATATATTTAATTAATGGAGGTGACAATGTTTCTATCGTCATCTATATGTTACTAATTATGTGATAAGAAATTATCGTTACACAGTAATGTGAGGTGCAAGTTCAAACAACGCTTGCTTATTTCCTGTAATAGTCTAGAGTTTATATTGTTAGTGGTAAACTTTGAGGCATTATGTGCACGTCCAGTATAAACTTGACGACGCGACGGCTTGAACAATACACACGGGCAATATAAACTTTTAACAATTTTTAATAATCCTCTAATGTAATATATTGTAATCACATATAACTTATGTATTATCACAAAAGATTTGTATGTATGTAATGTATATTAGTAATAGATTAACTATTTATTATAGCTAATTTGAATGTTTAATTAATAAAAAAACAGTGCCAACGTCATGTCTTCTATTATTATTATTTTTTATTTATGTATTTTTTGGCTATGTTTAAGTATTTTTATCCTACTTTACGGGAGATATCGGAGTCTAAAACAGTGACTATTTTTATATTATTGTACCAAAAAACAATTACACTTTATTTGACCACCACCGAAACATCGAAAATCCATCGCTAATAGCCAGCTACCCTTTTGAAAACCTCCCGCAATCTGTATATACACTGTTTAATATTGAATAGTAATCAACAAAAAGAGAGGCACTGTGTAAGATTTATTGCTAAAGCTGTAGTAGTCTAGTTAGGCACCTTTCTACGCTACATTCCCCAATATGAACGAAGTAAAGGTAAATGCAATAAAAAGTGGAATTTCATTTATTTTGCTTGTCCTAGGAAGAATACGATCTAGTGATAGTTCACAATAAGAAGAAATAGATTCTTTTTTTATTAATGAACGCATTACATTACGGAAATCCAACATCAAATATTAGGATGGATGTTACTTCGCATTTCTGTTTGGAGTTGATTGGTCGATGTCTCGTCTTACTGCAACAATAAACAATTATGAAACTAAAAAATGTAATAAAAAGGCATTTTTAATATTTACAAATGGGTTATTTAATGGCTACAATACTAAAATATTTTTTTGGGTTATGTGTTAAACTCAGGATTCATATTTACATTGTCTCTGGATGTACTGTTTTGACCAACTTTAAATAAAGAAGGCATTGCTTTACATAAATAATCATATGTATTATAGGACATATGTGATGGCACTTTGCAAATAGAATATAAATGCAAATAGATTTTATATGGTTACATTATATTTCAGTGTTTGACCCTAATCTGACCTGATAGTAACGACCATATGGCCTAAGATGGTAACGTGAGTAAAACATCTGTAAGTACTTGGCTCCAATTTGGTCATTAGAGGAAATATTTACCAAATTACTATAATTTCTATTATCAGAATTTTTTTTATATTTTTATTCTGCAGATTCTTGGTCTGTTTTTAAGTTGTAATTCACAATGCCGCGCGCCGGAGAGTCCAGGTTCCAATAGATGACCCTACTAAGAGCGTTGTCAGTCACGTCGGTATAGTAGACACAAGTGTTGGGGTGTATATTGCTACTTTACACAATTACAAACAAATTATGCGTTGGCATATTGTTCGTCATTTTTATCGCTCGTATGTCCCGATTACAAAAGTTAGACTAACTATCAAGTACGTCACTCCTGAACAACATTATTGAAGATCTTCCGACTACGCTCTCCAGGGGTATTTTCTAAATTATGCATATATTGTCGTACTTTAGTTTACAGGTTATTTTAAATATGGTATACTACGTTTGACAATTAAAGTTTTTGACTAACAAAATAACTTTAATACACTAATATTTCAGTGTCTTGGTAACTTAAAAAACCACATATATTTAATTGACAAATATTGTATATAAATAGAATGCTTAGAAAGTTTAGAATTTAATTTTAAATCGTAACAATAATAGAAAATAAAGGTTAAATAAATTAAAAAAAACTACAAGATGTAGAAAAAACAGCGTGTAAAACATATATAAATTTCCTCAGCAACAGAGTGGTACTAAACTGAAATCGATTGCCTGATGAAATTGTATCTGCTAATCCATTACATTGTTATAAATCCTACTCGACAACTGGCTAGGAACAAGTAAGCTAACTGTAATACGTGAGCATCTATAGTGATAAAAATTCCAAAAAAAATCGACACTGTGTGTGATATAGACATATGAGCAATTATGCTCCTTGTCTATTAACAAATAACTTTCAAAGTTTAGGGGGAAAATTTAGGAAATAATGAAAACTTTCAACTTTCGATATGAATCGATCTACCTATCCTTATGCTACTCCTATATCTGCGAAATGAAGCTCCGACTACTTGTCGCGATAAAATTAATGTCAAAAAGCATCGCGATAAAGGCGTAGATTATACGTTACCACACCTGTGTCTTTCCAATGACTCCACATTAGCGTCCGCTAAATTCCTTTGATATGTGTAAAAACCACCAGCTCAGTTATCGTGCTGCGTCTATCGTTACGCAGCCCGATAGTTCGTAACGCATGACGATAATGTCTTCCCACATTTGTATTTAGTATGACCACAGACAAATCTTCGTGCCGATAGACACAGGTATAGGAGTACTATTACACTTTAGTCCGATATTTAAAGCATAACCATTAAACAATTGGAGTGTGAATCGACATCCATCGTAAATCCAAATCATTGACGTACAATAACACTTTCACGGAATAGATTTACGTGAGCGTTCGAGCAGTAAAAATAACCATTACTCATAAAAATCTTGTTATATCAAACAGGGTTGGCGACCCTCGGTTACTGTACCGTGTGACAAAAACATAGTATGTAATTTCCCGTAGAGCCGCCACATTTCAATTCTCATCCAATATTTTGGGCGATTTGCACACTCACATATTCTCAACGCGTTGTTACCTTCCAAATATATCACTTTGGTGTGTTAGCTATTACTAAGTTAGAGGTATAGGGTAGCTCTTTGGTTTCGTACAAATCACATATATATCATAAGCTAGACAAAATTACGCTCTCAAAAGAAACCAAATATTCTTTACATCTTTGACGAGTCCCATACGTATATTTGTCACCTAAAATCAATTACTTAGGTTATTTGCTGATAAATAAAAAAAAATCCTGAAAATCATTACCAGCACTGGTCAGAACACGAATTTAAGGATTTGTGAGTTAATAAAAGAATAATTTGATGATTAAGGAATAAAACTTTGTAATTAAGAGATATTGTTATTTACCATCATTTTGACAGAAAATGTTTCGTCGGCCAAAAAAACTCATTTATATTCATTCAATTTGAAATAACAAAATAACAAAATTTGGGTTACAAAATCTCACACAAAGTAAGTGAGAAAGAAAACAGCAGGGAGCGAAAAATATTGACAGGATTGACGGATCCTTTGCCTTTTCATTACACTACATGGTTCTATAATACAATAAATGAAAGTATTGGTTTGATTTTCTTCATGAGTACTCCCGTACGAAGTAAGGGTAGGCAGTTACTAAGTTATACCCTATTTCTATTAAGTACTATTAATAATATATTTAAGACTGTAACAAAAATCACATACATTGCTCATGTGAAATATACATATAATTTACATAATTTATTGACATGCATTTAAGTTGCCTGAAGGGGCTTGACAGCTTCACCAGACTTAGTGGCGAGCGCAGAAGACACTCAGCCGGCGTAGAAACTAGCGCAAGGACGTCAAAGTGGACGACCATCGGCTCTGGTTGTTGTCGTAAATATAATTCCACGAATCGAATCTATATATTCACTCCAAATATACATAGATATGATTTAAAATATGAGTATTTTATCTAATTCTTATTCACTTATTCATTTTTTGTGCATTAAGTTAAATTGTATTATTAGTAATTTATACAGAATTTATTTATTATTTTTTGTTTATTATCTAGTTATGCAGCCTGTACCCTCTCTAATTACGTCGTGTTAATTCGAAAGAAGCTGATTTTACATACTAGCTTCTGGCCGCGACTTCGTCCGCGTGATACAGTTACTTTGGGCTAACGCTAACAGGCAGCGGAAGCTCCCAAAAGAAAAAAAAACGATTTTGAAAAATTCTTCGTTGGTCCTCCGCTTCCTATTGATCTTAGCGTAATGATATATATTTCTCGATAAATGAGCTATCTAACACTAAAAATATTTTCAAATCGGACCAGTAGTTGCTGAGATTAGGGCATTCAACCAAAAAAGCACAAACAAACCCTCCTGCTTTATAATATTAGTATAGATTACTATTCTTCTCTTGTACTTAACTCGAGCTGACATTCAAATTACAATACTTTTTGATAGAGTGCACCAATTTTAATAAAACAAAGACTAAATTTATCTGGTTAATGCTGTATTTAGTACTTGATGTTGACTAACTATACTTTTATTTTATGTATTGATATTTATGTATGATGTTGTTATGTGTATGTATTGTATATGTGTAGTATATATGTATTATATATGTAGTATATTGGTGTTGATATTTTATTTATATATTGTGATATTATATAGGCTAAATATAATTTCATAAAAACCTCACCTTTTACACCTACCAACATTTATCTCTGCACCACCTAATGGTTGACTGGCAGAGAATGCCTTAGGCATTAAGTCCGCCATTGCGTATTTAACGCATAATGTGTAAATAAATAAATAAATTACTCTCGAGGATATGCTTTATGATTTTCCTTGTGAGGTTTTATTGTGAACACAGTAGTTTAGCAGTGATGCATGTTCATACAAACAGACAGATAGACAGACAGACAGACATTTCTAAAAATGACTGACATATATTCTATTACTTATTCCTAGACTCCTGGAACAATATTTTTCACGAAAATCAAAAAGTACAGACACGTTAGATTTACATTCTTATTATATGTATAGATTTAACCCCTATATTTTGACTATCTAATCGGCCATAACCACCAGTTGCTTACTTTAATTAGGACGACCAATTATTTTTATTTAACCACCTATTATTTACACTTGAAGAGATTATAAATAAAAGTAATGTATCTTTTATAGTTGATTCTCTAGTAAACCTTACTATGAATAAAACGTATTTAATTTTTTTTAATCCTCGAAATCGGCCACGACGTTTAACTATCTACAGATGATGTTTAGTAAAAAAGACGCATAGTAAAAAATTTAAAATATTTTTATTCTATACCGTCGACGAGTTTAAGCCTATAATCACCGAAGTTGAAGTATCTATTCGTCCTACTTCACGCTTCTTATATTTATTTAAATATGTCTAATGAAAATATAGTTTTTTTGAGTCCAAATTACTTCGAAACTACTGGAAGTAGATATATCTAGGTTACTTATTTTTTTGCTTCGATTGACTTTTTATTATTTTTTATGCCCAACGGAGCAGGCAGGAGGATACCAACTCAGACAAAGTCGCAGGTGGGCGCTAGTCTACAATATTTTTACAGATAAATAATATGTACATATTAATACGTGAAGGAAAAACTTTGTACTCCTATGATGATCGAATTTCGACCATTACTTTATAGTAAGAAATAAAATCTAACACTTAATTATGTTAATTAATATATCCATAATACAAGAGTTTCTCGAAGTTTTCCGACCTCCTTATTATTTTATAGAAACGTAATAATTATTCATAAAGAATGCAATCCATTGCAAGCTATAATATTTACACTTCCATTATTATCTATAGTTATCACACTATATACATATACTAAAAAAACATTAGTATTTCGAAATCTACATAGAACTAACTACCAAAACTCTTTTAAGACAGGATATTGCGGTTTCGATTATTTTATTGATTAAGTTCATAAAACGCGTGAGGTTATGGCAGTAATTATCTATATATTTTTAATTGCAGTTTAGCAAACTTAACTCCTAAATATATCAACATTTCAAAATTATCCATTTTTAATATTTTTAAGTCGATTTGAATAGTTAATATGAATAAGTTCTTCCAATTTATAGTTTAATTAGATTTAAAAAGAAAGTATTTAATGTTCATATTTTTGGTACTTGCGGCTTCGCTCAAGTTTTATATAGATTTGTTCTATTCCACCCCTTAGGGTCGGTACATTTTTTGTGGATAATAGATAGCCACATACTCACATTCGCATATAATTATATATTAATAACTGAACTCCACTTAAACGGCTGGACAGGTTTTGATGAATTTTTTTGTGCGTATTCAGGTGAATTCTAGAATGGTTTACATGCATGACTGGTAGGTGTCGTTGCGCTTTAGAATGTTTTTAACAGGGCAGGAAAACGTCCGTCACGCTCGCTAGT
Source organism: Antheraea yamamai (assembly GCA_036509395.1). Classification (NCBI taxonomy): domain Eukaryota; kingdom Metazoa; phylum Arthropoda; class Insecta; order Lepidoptera; family Saturniidae; genus Antheraea; species Antheraea yamamai. The sequence continues at coordinate 16,417,968 of AP028436.1, read as the reverse complement.
ACATTATAAAAGTTAGTTTACTAAAGCACTTAACTTATTTCTATATTTGTAACGTATTAACTAAATAATTGGATTACTATTTTCTTATAGTCAAACAAATAATTTTGTAATGTTTCGTATTTAATTTTACCCAATAAATCCATGAATTATAAAATTAAGTGAGTGAACTGTATACATACCTTTTGACTTCCATAATATTATGAACCCATGATATGTCACTTTACGATTAAAATTTAAAACGATTTCAAATCTATTTCATCCATTTCCAATCTGATTTTCAAGAAACAGATTTGGTGTAATATTAATTTTCAGTCTCATTCTTCATGGGAGATATGAAAATACCATATATCCTATCTTTCAGTGTATCGGTAGCTGAATATATTAATCCTTCTATGTCCTTAACCCAAGGCGTGACGAGTCGGCCTTCCACCGTCGGCTCCCGCCATAATTCACATTGTCCGATCATTAAACTTACGACTCGTGTTCAAAAACTGCACGATTTATCGTGTCTTTTGGCTATTAGAAATATATGTTCTCGTGCTTTTTTAAGTTTGTGGTTTTACTCTCACACCGTATCCCTCAATGTTCAGTACAAAATAATATTTACCGGTGTGAAGATAAATCGCTTCCCAATCAGCGTGTACTTACCCGCTCATGATATTAGATCCTTCAAAAACTACTGGTGGAAATTACGACCAGGTACACTCATTTTGCTGAGTTAGTATAAAATAGGTATGCTTAAGAATTCGATTTTATTATCGATAAAGTATATGTGTACAAATTAAGGCTTTATATTTTTATAATAAACTGATAAGAAACATTACATCATACTGTACTATTTTTGCTATGATATACTATAATATATAACTGTTAAAATGTTGAATTAAAACCAGTAGTTTATTAGTTATTTACATGAGCTTAATACTGTGATCGTTACTCTTAATACTTAATGCTCTAGATGAATCTACATAACAATATTTTAAAAGAAAAGAATAGGTACGACTATCAGCACAATTGATAAAAAAGATAAACATAAGTTCTAGAACCTTTAGAAAGTTCGAGTAATGATAGATGCACCAGAAATGTTTTTTCTTTGATACTCAGTCAAGCAAATAATAAAATATACTATTATAACATAACCTGAATGACAGAAGGGGACAATTTAAAGACTAAAATATTACTACATTACATACGTACTTACATACACGTAACAAAAAATAATCTACTTTTAGGAAGTCGGGTGAACATAACCAGATATAATAAGACTAAGTACTCACAAAACAAAAAAGATATCTTTTTTTTTTTAATCAAGACTATCCGATTTATCGGATTATTCACCAACATGTTACCAATAATCTAGTCTCGTTAGGTGCGTCCACAGAGTATGCAGTGATTGTCTCTTCTCAATGCATGCAGCCAAGGTTACTATCAATATCTAATTATAGAAAATGTGATTGTTTTATGCAAAACCTACACGATCGAATAGTTTATCTCGTTATCCTTCCGAATTGTTTATATGGTATTAAAACGAATTCTTTACTTTTGAGATATAAAAATGATTGAGAAAAAACTACATTTTTTAGAATTAAATATTACGCCATTTTATGGGCAATAAAGAATAGGCCACACATATTTTTTAAATCATTTTTGTTTAAAATCATGTTTACAGAATGTTCTGGAATAATATATTATAATTAATTAAATTTTCCTAGCCAAAGTTTGACCACTTTATTATAGATTAATGATTCTTGCATTATCTACAAAGTCCAAGCACCACCTTGTGTATATCTGTTGCAAAGCAGACAAAAGATACTAACAATAGGCAGTTCTCACTGAGTCATCAGGATTAGCAACTTTTAAAAAGTGACCTGAAGATCTAACCTTATAATTGAGGACGGTTGTTTTACTATTTAGGTTTTAGCATTTGACCACTGCAATCTTGCGTACATTTGATTACTTCAGAAGGTATCTTCGCGACGTGGGGACAGATTTTAAACTTGAGGGAGGTAGTTAAAAAACCCTACCATACGATACGGTTTCATTATAATGTTTCCCTTCATCTAAAGATCCGGCTTACATTACTATATACTATTATATTACATATACTATTATATTATATATACTATCATTACATAGTATAAAACAAAGTCCCCTACCGCGTCTGTCTGTCTGACTGTTCACGATAAACTCAAAAACTACTGAACGGATTTTCAAGCGGTTTTCGCCAGTGGATAAAGTGATTCATGAGGAAGGTTTTAGTATATAATTTGTCAAGGCTTTTTGTATAGTCAGGGCGGGACAGCGTCTGCCGGGCCCGCTAGTTATATTATATATACTATTAAATTATATTATATATATATATATTGTTGGAAATAAATGAAAATGTCGGGTAGTTATACTGCGTCGGCCTATATAAGGAGCGGCGCTTGCCGTGTTGACGCACAACCCTGATGCGGTCCCCCCGCGCACCCCCTACGGGGGCGCGCGAGACGACACCCGCCGTGTTGACGCAGTAGTCCGGTGAAGCTGTTAAGACCTTGCTAGGTCAATAGCGTAGTCAGTTCGAGAAAAAAAAAACGTGTTGACGCACTCTTTCGGTGGCCGTCATATCGTGCGATAGCTCTGCCCGAACTCGTCTCGGTTATTTAACGAGTGATTGTTAGAATTTATTCTTGGCAGTTTATACCTAAATTGTCAGTTCTGTTTTTAATAATCAATAAATGTTAAAATTGCTAACATATATATATATATATATCGAACTACATGATGTCCGTATAAGCTGCCATTCAGCCCTCAATGCATCAAATCAATAATCACACGTTTATTAAACGACTTTCTATAGATTTTTGGGTAACGTGATTTATCACTATGAATCTAAATCTTTGTCATTATAATGTGTTTCTAACATAAAGCCTGTCTAATTTTATTTAAATGTTCTAGCAAGGGATAAAACACATGAATATTCCATCGCGAAATCTCGTTAATTTCTAAATCCCACGCCGGACTTACGCATCAGATTTCACATTAATTGTATTCATTTATGTTAGCTACGGACTTGGATCAGATCTAACTCGTAATGCTGCCTATTTAACTTTCTCGTAACATACTTTATCAAGGCATTATTTTTAATGTTAACAATGAATCTGCCATATCGCAACATACGATAGTTTATTTACCCAGTAAAATCAAAAATACGCTGTAATTATTATATACCAGTGAAAATATACTTGGCAAAACTACTTCTTTTCTAAATTTTTTTTCGTAAATATAATTTGTTCAACATTATTTACATTTTTATTTTATATTCATATATGCCTAGTCAAAATACAGTTATTTCAACTTACTATAAAGTAAAAACTAGCGAACGTGTTGGTGTATGATTTTTCTGTACGATTTCTGTACGATTCTGTACGGAACTTTTCGTAGCCATCTAGAACCATTTCTAGGCTACTTATTTTTTGAGTTCGATTGACCCTTAATTTTTTTAAGCTCAATGAACCAATTCAAATTCAAATCAATTAGCTAACCATATAGTGAAAATGCGTTCATTTCTACTTTATCATTTTCTTTTACGATATCGAACGTAATTTCATTAGGTACAGCATATTTTTTCATTCGTTTTTGAAACTTAGTGAAATTTATTAAATACTAGCGGGCCCGGCAGACGTTGTCCCGCCCTGATTATAAAGAAATCCTGGACAAATTATATACCAAAACGTTTCTCGTGAATCACTTTATCCGCTGGTGAAAACCGCATAAAGATTCGTTCAGTAGTTTTTGAGTTTATCGCGAACAGACAGACAGACAGACACGGTAGGGGACTTTGTTTTATACTATGTAACGATAACAGTGATTTTTAAATTATCTAAGGTAAAGCTATAAGTTCCCATATAATATGGTATGGAAGGCAATATATATTTTAAAACGTCTCTATGACTGTTCGAGATTCATTTTTATTGTATAATTTTATTATAAATACAGTAGGTATCAAAGGTTGATCAATAAACACGGAACGGCATTTATGTGTACTAGTGGGCGCCGAGTGGTCGACATTCGATCATAGTTCATTGATTTTTTTAAATATGAACTTTATCAGGGTTCTTTTGTCAAAGGATATAACTTCTATAATCAAAGTTTTCCATCATGGTTACTCAGTTATTTGGCACTTTTTTTTATTATATAAACATAAAAAAAAAATCTATGTCTAAATGAAAATTGAAAATGAATTTGAATTGCTTTACTCTTATGACAACATGAAGCAAAGTGACATGAAGTGAAAGCAGTCCTGTCACCTAAAAAAATTGACATTCAATGGACCAAAATAATTATTTCAGTGGTTCCATAAATTTACTAAAGATAAATAATTTATCAAAGAATTATAAATGTATATTATGAATTTACATATTATATTATTATAAAATTAACCTTCAATTTGATCAGTTGATTTCAAAGGGCAAGTAAGGCATGCAACGTCAGTCATGTTAAAAATATTGAAAAGGTAATAGGAAGGTAACAGTAAAATGAGGGATGTCAAAATGTCTTTTTAGTTTACATGTGTGTATATATTGTGTAAAATTCAAACAGTAGTGTGAATAATTTATATTTTAATTAATTTAATATGCTTGTAATGCATTTTATATAAAAAAGTAGCTTACTGCACTCCTCCTTCATATAAACTTTAACTATGCAAAATTTCAAGCTCATCCGTTCGCGCAATTCTTTTAAAAAGGGGTACAAAGTTTTAGCTTCACGTATTAATATATAAGATAATCATTATTGTTGTCACTTCTGTCTGTTGTTACTTATCCATAATGTTATGTTGTCGTGCTGTCTGAGTATTATATTGTAAGTCATATTTGGTTATCAATCAAATGGCAATGAGTTGTCTCTCTTTACAAAAAAATCTAGATAAGTATTTAACACAATATACATAGTTACTTTTGAAAATCAAAATAGAAATGTATATACAAAAAAAAAGCGTAAAGTGGGGTGAATGTATTTATTTTAAACTTAATACTAGTATGTAATTAACTACAATATTAAAATCGAAAATATTTATATAATTATGGCGAGTTAAAGCATATTTAAATAACATTACGTATAAAACCAAAGCAAATAAAGCGTTAATCCTTTTAATGTGTACTTATTAATAGATATAAAAGATCGTAAAGGTAAATTATATACGGATAACGGTTAAATTCATTACATTACTATTGGTAGCGGGATTTAACATTTCCATATGATACAGTTATAAATTATCTGATCGTAAATATATACTTTGAAATCAAATACAAATATTGCTATATGTAGTTATATATTTTTCCACAATTTATCAGTTTTTATACGATAGAACACAAATCATTTTGCCAGCTCACGACGTCTCGAAGATATCAAATGGATAGCTAAAATTTTCACTCCACACTGAGATCCAAAGGGGATACATTCCTCAAATGTTGAGGTTTCCTCAAGATGTTTTCCTTCACTATCAGCCGGTAGTGTTGTTAACTTAATTTAAATTAGTAAAAGGCTATAAAGACATGACTGTCAAATGACATATTTTATACGTAAAAGATGATTTTTAAAACAAAAACGAATACAATTTATTCATCTGAACATTTAAAGATGATCGATGAAATTATAGAATTAATCTGACTTAAAGGGTGAATGCCTACATAAAAGGCTTATTTATCTGCGACATTGTACAAGCGGTTATATGATGAGTTAATCGTGACGTCATAATTGGCAACAAACAGTTGAATACGACGAGTTGTCTAGGCTTTAGTTTCAACTAGGCTGCTTTATACATGATGAGGAATAAAATGTAACAAGTCGTTCAAATATTTTTATGATTGCTTTTTCCCATTGTAACTAAGTGACAGCATTCCACCTGATGGAAGACGCAGTACAATCTGAAAATGACGACAAATACTGCGTAGTCTTCAATCCTTCGGCGGTCGTCTTGCCTACAAGCCTCTCGACAGCTTGATATCTACTGGCCGATTCCGAAATGTTACAAACAAGAAGAGTGTCTCTGTAATGGGTTAATTACCAAGTGCCGAATATAGCGTTCCAGTTGAGTGCAGCCATCTTACTACCTCGATTGAATATAGATCGACAAATCCCGGAACGTTATACATCTAAGTGTTCCGCCTTGGCGGGTGGCACATGTTATATATAGTGCTCGTTATCTAGTTGCACACACTATCTGTAGACTTTATCTCAAACAAATAAAATGACAGAAATCTGTTATTATGCACATATCACTCCAAACCTACTGAATACATTTCGCTTTTTTTTATATAATCACTTCTTAGACACTTGGCCTTTATTTAAAAATCATCACGATATCTTTATTTAATGAAAAATTATTAAAGTTTTAAGAAACTAGGTTTTTTATAAGCTCTACACAGCGTAGTTTGTAACCATAGAGAAGTGGGGCAAACGGTGTGGCGCTTAGGTTTTTTTTTCAGTACATAAAAAAATATTGCTAAGATTTTTATGTTTGGTTTTTCAATTTTTTAGTTCAACTATCACCAAATGTTCATCTCTAAGATAATTATAATCTAGTATGATAGGGAAAGATACATTGTGCAATCGTGAATAGATTGGTTTATATTAGCATCAGTTGCACTGAAGTATATTTATTGGATGGAGCGTTATTAAATAGTTTACGTTCTAGAGAAATAGCAAACTAAGAAGTGAACGGGAATATTCAAGACATAACATTTTTACGTCAATAATTTTGTATTGAAAACGTTTACAGAAGGTACTTTACGTAATGTAAAAGCTATAATGCAAAATGGAAAGATACGAACAACAAAGACGTGTATTAAATAGTATTTGCGACTTCGTATGGAAAATTGCAAACCCATTCCCAGTACTCCTATATATATCTATACTAATATTATAAAGAGGTAAAGTTTGTGAGTTTGTGACGTTGTAGGGGGTAATATTTGGATCTACTATACAGATTTAAAAAAATATTTTACCAATAGAAAGCCACGTTATCTGTGAGTGTCATAGGATATATATTAACCCGAAAAAATGAAGCCTTTTCTCTGGAAGTCGAATTTGCAAAGTAAGTCGGAGAATAAACGGTTGAATGAAAACGTTTCTTACGAACGCTGCCTTAACAATGAGAAATATGTGATTGAGTTCTAGAGAAAAGCTGTAGAACTTAATAATGCCTACAAAAAAGTCAGCGACAGCATATGTCTAACTTCAAGGGTTTTTTTTATTATCAGGACGGGACAACGTCCGCCCGTGCCGGCTAGTTATTTATGTTAACGTTAAGATAAACATCAGTAAGTTGAAAAAAATACAATAATGACTATGATAAGCTTAAATGATTTTTTTAAGTTATAAATTACAGTTTGATAACACAACTGTATTGATGAATACTGGTACTACTTAGTATACATACTTTTTTTTTTATATCATAGCAGACAAATGAACAGGTGGATCACCTGATGTTAAGTGATCACCAACGTCCATAGACACTAGCCACACCAGGGGAGTCGCAAGTGCGTTGCCAACCTGTGTTTGGGAGAGGGGGAATCGGGGAGAAGGGAGGGGAAGGGGTTGTGTGTATCCGGCGCTCTCACTGACTGAACGAAACGCAACAATGCAAGCACTGTTACTATACGTCGGTGTTTCGATGAGAGGGTGGTAGTACCCCGGACGAGCCGACCCATTCATGCTAAAACCAGTAATAGCTTCAACGTGACTCTACCACTTACAAAAACGTGCTACTTGCGTGCAAATGTGATTGGTATAGACATAATGTCATTTCACACCTCGCCTTCAACTATTTGCCTTTTTTCTTTTTTTTTGTTTAAACTTCGACAGTTTTGCTTTGTGTTTTTAATACTTCATAGGTTTTAGCGTCTGACCACAATCTCACCTGATGTTAAATAAAGATATGGTCTAGGATGGTAGGCACGCTAAACTTAGATAGCGACTAGCACTCTAGTGCAGCTATCGAAACACACAAACAGGTGTTTGACGACAGATTTTCAACGAAATTTTCAGATTTTCATGGCGAGTGTTCTGAAGAGCTGTTTGACCTCATTTCCTCTTCTCCTTTCCACTAAGAGAACTACACAGGCGGGTACACGCTTCCACAGTTTAACAGTTGCAACCATCCCGAAAAGAACGAAGAAGTTCGAAAGCTCTTATTTTTGTCGTACAGTGAAGATAGGAAATCGCCTCTTAGACAGTGTGTTCCCTTCCTCTTATGACATGGGGTCCTTCAAACGAGGCGTGAAGAAGCACTTTTGTAAGTCGGCATGATAGCGATGACTGCCGTTGCTATTTAACACTGACAGTCGCCGTTATTTATAGACTGTACTGTACTTTTCATTAGGGAACGTGCAGTCATTTTGCCGAACCAACTTAAAAAAAACTTGGGGGTGGTAGGTAGCCAGGCGTACTTAAAAAAATCCTACCACCATACTATGGTTTCATCACTAATTTATCTTTCACCAAAAGCTCCGATTCAGTTGCTAGGATTCAAACCTACGTCGGTCGACACGATGTCCGAATCAAATTCTATCAAATCAAATCAAAAATATATTATTCAGTTTAGACCCTAATAAGGCGCTTATAAACGTCAATACTACCACCGGTTCGGAAAAACACCCAGTCATCGAGAAGAACAGGCAAGAAACTCGATCGGGTACATCTTTATAACATATATATATAAATATATATATCAGCTAAGTCCTCATCGCTTCGCTGATTTATAATTACTTATGACATATAATACTGATGGATTAAGCAGTACGTTAGTCCATTCATTGAGCAACTGCGTATGATACTAAAACCCGAGATCAAGTAACTGTATTGCAATTGTAGATTCCTGAGGGTAATTCTGCAGATCCGTGAGGCTGGAGTGGGTTGGCTAGTCCAGGTCTCGCGTGGTGCACTCACCTGGAAATGCATACATACGCGTGCGGCGTTAGGATTGCTAGCTAGTATTATTTCCCGCATGCTATTATATTTTCCTTAACAGTCTAACAATATGTAGAATTGTAGGAAACATTTTCCATAATTGAGTTCACATCAAAAAAGTAAAGCAAAATGGTCTTATAGCTATAAAAAATAATAAACATTTGATAAGATTTAATATCATAAAATTCACATCACCTCGAGACTAATGAAATGAAGAACGTTAACAATAGATTTGTTTATAAACGACATCAACAGACAGCTAGCTATAATAGCCGAACGTATACATGAAATAACTAGTCATGATCCATAAGGTCACGTCATAAATGTATTTTCTATTACTGATTGCATACCGCTAGACAATTACTCTCTATTTATATATAAATTACATAGACTTATGAACTGTTGCAATAGAATTATACTTCATTTACTTGCTACGCACTTAATTAGCAACACATTTATTCATAATTAAGTACTAATGTAAACATTCATAATCAATTTTAAAATACTTTTTAATAGAGTTACGTATTGTTTTTAATATTGTTTCATGTAATTAGATTTCATACCTTTTTCATTCAAAAATAGTAAGGTTAGTCATTACACGACACTGATTTTCATTTCATAGCGTGTTTGTAATCGTAATGGCAATGCAATTCTTCACTACTCATACTGCGTCTAAAGAAGGCTCATTTCAAAAATCCGAACAATCATCTGTATGGAGAAACTACCCATGGAATGTATAGTCGTTGTTATGTGCATTGGGTATATTATGCGGAGTAAATGAAAAAAAAAAACGTTCAATCTAAGATATATCAGGTGACTGTTTAAAGTTTAACACCCTTCAATCCTTTGGGAGTTCATGGTCACATTTAACACATAAAATAATAATATCAAAACAAATACTAATATACAACAAAAAACCCTGGTTAAAGTTTGTTCTAAAACTTTTAAACGTATTGAAACAATACATTTAAACGTAAAAAAAATCACATCTAGATTAAATGAACAACATTAAAGGGGCGCATTTCAAGGTTAACCATTACGTAACTGCTTATCGTTAGAATGCCACACGGTCGAACAAAGGGAAGCGGGGCGCGGGTAAGAGTGCGTGGCACGGTGCGATTCATTGCTTTCCTTACTACCTTTCCTACACCAGTTCGCTTTTGCGTAAATCGCCCCTGATGTTGAATGTATATCAGTTTTGTTTTTCACTAGACAATTAGGTCAAATATAAGCACCAATTTTGTTTTATTGATTTAGGACGTGAATCGACTAATAATTATCCTGTAAAATTATTGCTGGCAACTAACCAGCCGTGCTGTATTTGTACTACAGAATTTAAATATGATATTTACAGATCCATAAGTACATTAGGCAGATGTATTATTTTTAATTTTGCTCTAAAACAAATGATTATATATACATATCATTATCTCGTACTGAATATTTTAAAACCGCTCTACTGCGAAATATTAGTGTCTCTAAAAGTACGTCAACTGAACAAACGATAAACGTGCTTTTGATCGTGTCTCTTTAATAAAAAGCTAACGTACAAGCGTCAAAGACATCCTCGACAGTAGCGAGTTATGGCTATTGTTAACAACATTGTACGACGTCGAGTCTTTTCTGCGAAACTAAAGCTTATGTTCCTTTGTTGAAATTTTCACGCGATTTATTGTTACTGTTAATAACAAAGTAGGTATATATTAACAAAATGTTGTAGAATCCAAATTTAAGTACAAAATTCTTAGTGTATTACACAACCGTACCACAGTGTAAGAGTTTAATGCCAGTTGATTATATGTTCACTAGGGTGTGAGATATTTACCAAGTTTACTTTTTTGACTAAGGTATCGTTCAAATAATTAATTTATAGCCTAAAATCGTTTAAGAAAATAAATTTCCGATGTTTAATCGTGCTTAAATGACGATACTTTTCCCATTCATTTAACACGGGGTTTTATCAATTTTTAGAAATTCATTTTTATCTGGTTTATTTTATTGAATAACTTACCGATTATTATTGATTATCTATCTACTATGATCCCTTGGGTTGAAGAAATTTTAATATAGGCGACAAATATTTAATCTGTGTTTTTTTATAAGGTCAAAATTTATCTTTACCGTTTTTTCTAATAATGTTTTTTAAATTACTCAGTGCTTATTTAAATTTAATGTTATTTTTTATTATGCGTTCACAATAATCAATTAGAAGACCATCTGAAATTTTACTTTTATTTTTAAACTCAAATCTTTATTTATTTTATTTGAATAACAGTTTCAATAATCAACATTCTCAGAAAATTTTATTTTTTAATTTACGCTTGCCCTCCCTGAAAATGAAAAAAATCCTCGAATCAAGTCACATCGTCGCCTAGGGATTTGAATTATAGTTCTAAGCAATCCAGGCACCCACTCAATCACACACAAACTTTTAATCAAACTCGTTCCAGCCGTTTAGGAGTTCACTTATATAAACACGTACGTATGAATTATAGATATAACTAGCGGGCTGGGCAGACACTGTCCCGCCCTGATTAAAAATAAATCCTTGACGAATTATATACCAAAACGCCAAAACCTCATGAATCACTTTATCTACTGGTGAAAACTGCATGAAAATCCATTCAGTAGTTTTTGAGTTTATCGCGAACAGACAGACAGACAGACGCGGTAGGGGACTTTATTTTATACTATGCAATGATAATGAAGATAAAGCAGAAAAAATCTCTGTAACACTAAATATTATAAAACAATGGTATCTGCCTCGTCTGTCTGTCTGTTCGCGATAAACTCAGGAACTACTGAAGGGATTTTCATGCTGTTTTCACCAGTAGATAAAGTGGAAGTAGAAGAAGGTTTAAGTGTACAATTTGACAAGGTATTTTTTTATCAGGGCAGGACAACGTCCGCCGGGCCCGCTAATTTATTATATAATAACGTTTGTAATTTTTTTCAGTCGCTTACTTAGCTAGCAATGTATTGTGGAACGGTATATCTTAAAAATATATACAGAAAAGTTCACGATATCGTAAAATGATTTTCTTCTAACGATAACCCACTGTCAATATTTTTGTCTATTACATATTATTGTATTGATTGAATTGAATGGGTAATTTGAGAAGCTGTTTTGCCTAATATAATAGCAATCAATATCCAATTAAATATGTCAGTTGCAACGGCTACTACGCTCTGAATTACGTTAAGATGGCAAGACTTTTGTAGGTGGTAGAGCCACGCTGAAGCTATTATTGGTTTTAGCACGAATGGGTCGGCTCGCCCGGTGTAGTACCACCCTCTCATAGAAAACTGACGTGAAGTAACTGTGCTTGCATTGTTGTGTTTCGTTTGGTCAGTGAGAGTACCGGAGGCCCACGTCCCCTCCCTACCCCTCTCCTCTCCCCCCTCCCTCCCTTTCCCCCAAACACAGGCTGGCAACGCACTTTCGACTCCCCTGGTGTTGTTAGTGTCTATGGACAGTGGATCACCAACTTAACATCAGATGACGCACCTGTTCGTTTGCCAGCTATGACATAAAAAAAAAGACTATAAAGCGAATCTGAGTATGACGAACTGTCAATTTCAAAACACCATCAATTGAATCGGTAGTAAATGTATCAAAATTTCTAAGCCACTTTGACTGACATTTATAGTACATTCCTTATTAGTTAGTCAATTAGTTATTAAATTAACCTAACACAAGTTAAATTATACCAGAACCTGAAATCTAGTAGAATACTCGTACACTATAATAGCTTAAGTTCCTATCATTACTTTGTATCATACGTTGGCATTAAGTTTAACATTCTCGTTTAGCAACATAAATTGGGAGTCAGATGCACAATAACTTTTTAAATTAACCTAACACACGTAATATCAGAAGCTGAACTATAGTACAATGCACTACAATAGTAATTGAGTTCCTATCATTAGTTTATATCTCACGTTGGCATTAAGTTTAACATTCTCGTTTAGCAACATAAATTGGGAGTCAGATGCACAATAACTTTTTAAATTAACCTAACACAAGTAATATCAGAAGCTGAACTATAGTACAATGCACTACAATAGTAATTGAGTTCCTATCATTAGTTTATATCTCACGTTGGCATTAAGCTTAACATTCTCGTTTAGCAAAATAAATTGGGAGTCAGATGCACAATAACTTTTTAAATTAACCTAACACAAGTAATATCAGAAGCTGAACTATAGTACAATGCACTACAATAGTAATTGAGTTCCTATCATTAGTTTATATCTCACGTTGGCGTTAAGTCTTACATTCTCGTTTCGCGACATAAATCGGGAGTCAGATGCAGGCGGTGCGGCGCGGGTACGCCGGCTCATCTGTCACGAACTAGACAACTAATTTGTCTGCCATGTGAGCGATACTGAATTGCGACTACGAATTTTGAGAAGGAAATATATCTCGACGGATTTTAAACATGGTTTCCTGCCAAATCGTGCAGCACACGATTTCACGAGTAAACAACTTTGAATGTGAACCTTTTTCACAAGTTGGTTCAACGAATTTTATCAAAATACTCGCCTCTGAGTGGACAAATACAACTGGAAAACTTTATCATGTTTACATACTATTTTATTTTTATGTGAAATTTCTTCATTTGCAGGACAAGAGGGATTTGTAAAATATAATTTATAATTTATTTATAGGCATTTGATCACAATGCACTCGATATGCTAAACCTTTAAGATAATGCTTATTAGGTACAGCTGCCGGCTCAGAAAAGTTTTACAATCACGCCAAAATGAACTGCCTCAACGATTTCGGTTACGCTATCATAATAGCAATTGGTAACACGTAAATATATGTATGTCATGAGTACATATAAATTGATTAATATACAGTATAGTACCAATGCTCTGAGAAGATATGAGGTATACATACCTGTACCTACGTATCTATACATGTCTATACATATAATAAGAAGGTAAATTTGACGTTTCTGTACTTTTTAGATTTTTGTGAAAAAAATTGTTCCAGGTATCTAGGAATCATCATCATTATATAGTATAAAACAAAGTCCTCTACCGCGTCTGTCTGTCTGTCTGTTCGCGATAAACTCAAAAACTACAGAACTGATTTTGATGCGGTTTTCACCACTAGATAAGGAGGAAGGTTTAAGTATATAATTTGTCAAGGTATTTTTTATTTATTATCAGGATGGGATAACGTCCAGCTGGATCGTTAGTAAGTAATAAAATACATTTCAATAATTTTTAGAAATATCTGCCTGTCAGTTTGTTTGGATACTTATAACTGCTGAAGTACTGCGTTCACGATAAAACCTCCAAGAAATTCATAAACCATATCGTCGAGTACGATAATGTTGTCATCAATCGCACAACATTTAGTCTTTGTTTCATTGAAATCGGTTAACTATATCAAAAGATATTGTAATTTAAATGGAGATGCGACTTAATTACGAGACAAAAGTAGATAAGTAAATGAACGTAATACATTCAGATGATTTTATAAATCACTGTTTTTACCTAAGTTTCCATGCAGACAAAGTCGCGAGCACAGCTGCTGTATAATAAAGTATATACAGGGCAGTAGTAAGAGTGATTATTATAAATGTTAAGAAAGCATTTTGTTAACTGTGAAAACCATATAGCTAATTTTTTTGATAAATTTAAAACGTTGATTAGAATATTTAAAATACCATCTAAATAACCTAAATAAGTTTACACACTAATATATCCACTTGTTTTTTTAACTATTCAACCTTTTAATTTGCTTCTCGTGTATTTGTAATTTATTTTTTCGGTATCTGTCAACTCTGGATTCTTTGTACGAACTTACAAAATCTATAATTTTATCTAAATGTTATTTTGTGTTAATTTTGTCTAGCATGATAATATATAAAGATGAAAGGCTGAAAGTGTACACTGGACGCCTTATGAACCAGATATACTAACGTATTTAATTATCGATATAGCCTTAATTGACATCTATAGTATCCATAGTACTTTGAAAATTAAATACATTACTTGAACCTACTAACAATTATAAGTTAATTCTTATTAGTATGTACCTGTCTGATATATAATATATTAGTACAATATAAAATAATGAAATATATTTGTTTTCAACGATATCGCCTTGTAAGGTGTCCACAAGAACTTTATTCTTCACCTATTTTCGTTACTTAATTATAATAGCAGTTAATAGTAATTACATTCAAAACCAAATACTGCAAAAATTAAATCATACCTCAAAATATCAGTATAAAGAAATTTGAAACAGTCCTAAGTGTTCGAACGGTTTTAAAAGTGACTGCACACGTGATAAAACAGAAAAACTAAAACGGCACTGCTTCATATATTGATTTGATAGCTGCCGGCACTCCATTCCCGAATAAAGAGGTTTGCAGCGCAACGTGCACTCCGCTCCATGCCCTCAAGTTAGATTCAGTTCATCTTATAAAACTGAATTTTTATTTGCCATTCATATGACGCAGACTTGAAGGTATTATTTGTGGCCGTATCTCTAATAAAATATATATGTATTTCCAATCAGAAGGAAGGTAAACTAATTTGCGTAAACAAAATGTAAACAGGCAAAAATAATTAGCTTATATCTAATTATTCACTTAACATGACTGTTAGCCCATTTTTATTACATACTAGCGGGCCCGGCAGACATTGTCCCGCCCTGATTATAAAAAAAAACCTTGACAAATTATATACTAAAACGTTCTTCATTAATCACTATATCTACTGGTCAAAACCGCATGAAAATCCGTTCAGTAGTTTTTGAGTTTATCGCGAAGAGACAGACAGACAGACGTGGCAGAGGACTTTGTTTTATACTATGTAATGATATTGTGTACATGTGTAGAAATTAATTTACCTTCACAATACTTAAATATTTCAATTTAACATAAATTAATTATATTATTATAAAACACGTTTATTGTTCAGACAGTTTACTAGCCGGTTACATTTCCATGTTAGGGTTACCAACTCGATTATGCAAATAATTATAATAAATATACACGAACAAATTCTAGATCATTACCTTCAAAACAAGTTCAAAATGTAGGTTTTACTCGTAAAATTTTGCAACTGGTTCGAACTAGGCGAAAACTAATTGGCGGTAGGATAATTGCAAATTCAGCCAAGTTATAATTGTCGGTTATGGTCGGGCGTTACAACCATCTGTTAAACTAAGGTTAAAATGATAGAGGATTATCTCGAAAGCTAATTCAAAGACCCTGCAAAGTTGGAAAAGAAGAGGTTCATCAGACTTGTCAAAGAAGTTTTGGCTGTTGCGATAATTTTTCATAATTAATTCATCAAAATCTATCTTTTAGGGTACGCCATTGGAAGTTTAATAAATCCATAGGAATTTCCCAATATTCATGGCTATTGTAACAGATATAAGTTTTAAAAATAAAGAAGATGATAATCAAAATGATTCAGAATAGACACTCATTGATTTATTGATGATATTTCTAATTCTATTTCTAATATTATGAAGATGAAGAGATTCTTTATGTGCCTTAATTTTTGGAACTACTAGTAATATAAAAAAAATCTTACATTTAACCTATTTATTAAGAAAGGCTCTTATAACTTACAACTCTTACGATTACACCTCTTAGAAGTAGAAAAAATACCATACAAAATGGAGATAAAATATGCTGAGTAACAAAGGATAATAGTGCGGGAGCGCTGTGCGGCACGATGCGAGATGTTGGGAACCGAGGGCGGATTTATCGATGACGAAAACTCAGCATTACCGAGAAGGGCCGAATCGTGAATGCCTATGTTAGTGAGATACTATGTGACGCTACTTGTCACGTAGTCAGCTCTTTGTTTACCTTACTTGACCGCATTTTAGAGTAATTCAAAATTGTATGAATTAAATCCGAGTGAATCCGTGGTGCAAAGATAGCAAACTATATTATGAAACTAATTTAATTAGCGAATGTATCAGTTACAGTAGGCTCTAGAATTTAGTTCTCGATGTGTGTGATAAAAACTTTAATTACTGAAACGGATTATCCACTGTGAACTTTGGAATTTAGAAGAACATGTCAATTATCAACGATATAAAAAATTAATACATTTTGTTTAAAGACTGGTTGAAAAAAGCAAAATTCATAATATATGCATTCGTTTATAATATAGAACCCACGATATACCGAGTTAAATTTTAATCATAAATATAGTATCCACTGTATTTGGAGTACTAAGCAAAATCGGGCAGACCGTGGTCGGTATTACTGACTGATACGGGTGAATTTGCACACGAGGTCAGTTTAGGCGTAGTACGTGAATATGGCAAAATTTAATTTACGATGACATTACCCTCAAAACCTAATTTAATTATATCAGCTTAATAAACCTGGTTCATAATATTCGTTCTCATTTATCGAATTACTATGTTAACGAAGGCTTGTTGACATTTGGTACCTTCGTAAGCTCTCATATATATTCATTTGTTTTCCTATGTCATTTATATCTGAGCTTCTCCTTTTGTGTTTAGTAGATGACTTTTAATTTTTGTTTTACGTTATTGTATTTAATATTTTTAATAATATCTATATAACTAAATCCTGCTCGCAACGTCGTCCGCGTGGAATAGTTACTTTGGGCTAAACATGCAGCGGAAGCTCTCAAAAGGAAAAAAAAAGAACGATTTTGAAATATTCTTCATTGGTGCTCCGCTCTTATTGGCATTAACGCGATGATATAGCCTATAACCTTCCTTGATAAATGAGCTATTTAACACTGTAATAATTTTTCAAATCAGAGCAGTAGTTCCTGAGATTAGCGCGTTCAAATAAATAATTTCTTCAGCTTTATAATACTAGTGTAGATTATATATAACAATACTATAAATTGTTTCTTTACAAATTTTAATTAAGATTATGACATGCAAACAATCATTTCCATAATAAGAAGATCACACAATACGGAAACAATATAACCAGCCCGATCTAAGTGACTTAAGTCACTAAAAATACTTAAAAATAGTATAATTATTAACATAAAACTTTGGATATTGCATTCTCTATATGCATTTACAGAATCATCGAATAGTAATTAGTATATTAATAAGTAGAAAGCTTTAACTTTGTATTAAATAACTTTCTAAAGAAGTTTTAAAAATTAATATTCATGAGTTTCTTCTATAAAAGGAGTTGTGTCAATTCAGTATTGTCTATATAAAAGCAACAAATGTCATTGAACAATAAAATGGTAAACAAATGCATACCGCGGAAAGCTTTCAAACAATTTCGTGCCCGATTCAATCCATTAGCAATCTAGCTAAATCTCGTGAATGGATTTATTTATGGAGCTTTTAAAATATTCGTAGCCTAAAAGAACATTTTAGAATAATTTATGGGCCTAGTTTTTTAATCTTTCTATTTCCAAAACCCGCCGTAATTTATCTAGATAAACTAACAAATGGGCCAATTACTCTATTTCAGTAGCACAACCTTTACTATACATTTTTGTATTTTTATGCCTATTAAACTTATGTTATAATTTAATTCCTCAAAGATCTTCGGATTAACACAGATCTTTCATATTAAAGATTACATAGGAACATTAAAAAAATAATGAACTATGAATCAATCACATGAATATTTATATTTTTTTCATAACAAGTATTTGTCGGAGTAATTAAATATTTTCGCGTAAAAGTAAAGAATAGGTGAAAAAAATATTGGAAAAGTAACCTATCCATATTTTATTGCATCCAAAAATTGGAATGGAAGTCACCATACGCTTGCATGTGCCAAGAGAAACGAGGTTTAACGGCCATATCACAGATATATTCCACACTCACTAAGCTCCGAGCGTAAAATGTACTGGCAACTAAATTTATAGTCCACGTGAATTATATTCTATAAAAAGAACCAAGAAAATTGAAATGGATTTCATAAAATGTATAGACAACTCCTTTTCCAAAGAGTTTATGGAGCAACGATTTCTCTATCGCAAAGGGAAAATGTTTGAGAACTTAAACAATTTATAGACTGGTATTATAGGATTTAAATTGTATTTGTAAAAGGCCCGAAGAACAAAGGAATCACTTCGGCGTAAGTAATGAAGTCTGACTGCATTAATAAACTCCACCAAGTTTTTTGGCAACAAACTTGTTTGCTGGAGCTATGGTTAAGCCTTTAGTTCGAACCGATTGTCGTAGAACTGTATTCCTTGTAGAACAATTAAAGTTAAATTGTTTTATAAGGAAGCTTTCCATTTATGCTTAAATAAATACCTGTTATTGGATATTTCCATCAGAAATGGTATAGAAGATATTAATCGTATAGATATTGTACAACGTTAAATAGCCGTACAATGTTAACATCAAACTTTAACAATGATATGTAGTAAATCATTACATAGTATAAAACAAAGTCCCCTACCGCGTCTGTCTGTCTGTCTGTTCGCGATAAACTTAAAAACTACTGAACGGATCTTTATGCGGTTTTCACCAGTGGATAAAGTGATGCACGAGGAACGTTTTGGTATATAATTTGTCCAGGTTTTTTTTATAATTAGGGCGAGACAACGTCTGCCGGGCCCGCTAGTAGTTTATAAAAACATTAAACAAGTATTATAACAAAAACTGTTGACCGGGTGGTCTGAAAGTGATAAAATATAACCGAACAAATTAAGACGATTCGTAACAATGAAACTGTTATAAACGCCGTCTATCCGTGTAATCTTTGTACCATTCTGGTAACAATTATTATTTTTTATATCATATGAGGCAAACGAACAGGTGGGTAACCTGATGTTACAATACCAGGGGAGTCGCAAGTGCGTTGTCAGCCTGTGTTGGAGGGGGGAGAATGGGAAGTGGGCCTACGTCACTCTCATTGACCGAACGAAACGCAACAATGCAAGCTTTGTTACTTCACGTCGATTCATGCTGAAACCAGTAATAGCTTCAGCTCAACTCTACTACCTATACGGATAATTGGAAAATGGATCATTTGTGTACAATTGTTAACAATTAATACTCAAGGATTTTATCTTATCATTTTTTTTTTACATTGTTACATATATTCATTTGTTTTACATTTTTAATTTTATCAGTTAACTAGCTGCCCCCCGCGGCTCCGCACGCGTTTTTTTTTAAATATATTAAAGAAATGGAAAATTGTAAGTAGTTGTGTACATGACAGAAATACTTTTTCAAAAACATTTGTTACTACGACACGCACGCCAACTGTAACATGTAACGTGTACATTAGATATGTGAATACGAATAGTATATCGAATGGGATGGAATTTATCATCAGCAACATTCCTTTAACCTACTATATACCACCCTCAGTGCTCACTACCTAACACTATATAAGTAATGAAAATTTTAAACTATACATTATCGAACAATATGTGTTAATTTTTTTATTATGTAGTATAACATGCCCATATTGTCGATATAATTGTGTTATTCTTATACGTTCTATAATCAATAGTATGTAATGCAAACGCGGTAAAAAAACAAAATGGCTGCCAATTACCAAAATATAAATAATTCAAATTACATACATTTATTCTTGAGTCCATACAGCGCACGTCTCACGCACTTGTTTACAGTAAATAAATTATTTTTATCAATTTCACACGAACAATGTACGGGAACAGTTCATCACTACATAGTATAAAACAAGTCCTCTGATCTATCTGTTTATCTGTTCGCGATAAAGCAAAAACTACAGAACAATTTTCATGCCGTTTTCACCAGAGGAGAACGTTCATGGGGAAGGCTTACGTATAATTTTCAGTTTTTATTTTTATTATCAGGGCGGGACAGCGTCTGCCAGCCCGCTACTAAAATAAAATAGCTCATTAGTTAGTTATCTGCCAGTGAAAGTCCAGTGAAAATCAGTGAAGCATTTCGGGATTCCACTGCGGCCGAAGGCGAAAAAAAACCAAATACTTTTATAGGCTGCAATCTTGGTAGAAAAGCAGACCAGTAAAATCCCGTGAAAATCTCCAACCATTTTAAAATAGCAATGCGGCGAAGCCGCGGACAAAAAAGACAATATGTCAACCGCTATAATTTCGGCTATCTCCAGAAAATTTCCGTTAAAGTACCAGCCGTTTGGAATTACCCAACAAACAAACAAACAGACAAAATAAAAAAAAATTTTTGTCATTTGTAGCCATTACATTCATCAAAAAGTGTATTTTAATTCACCAACTTTATTTTTATAAACGAAAAAACAATTTATACAAAAACTTTTGTTTCAAAACTACCCGACCATGGCACGAAACATAAAATAACCAACATCCTCAAAGAAAAAATCCCATTTTAAACTTCTCATTGTGCTCCGCCCATTATCTTTCGATATATATAGCCAAAGGGTTTCCAATCACGGAGTCCTAGGTCCTACGTCAACCAACAAACAAACAACAAACAAACTCTTCACTAAATAAAATTTATATTTTCTCCCAAGTCAACTATGTTACCTTATATATTTATTCGTAGTATCTCAGGCGTTCATGTTACAAGCATTGTCCAGTTTGCGGCATCAATTGAGGCTAAGTTTTCAGGAGTTAAAAATTGTGCTTGTTATTTGTAACACTCATTTTAAAGAAACTGGTAAATTTAATTGACGGTTACTCTCTATATAGTAGTTTTATTCGTTTGAAAGTATATTACACTATTATTATTGCTTTAAGTGTTTTTCAATAACAATCAAGTTCAATGTTTTACATTTGCCAGACGTCCCACGATGGCTCATTTATTTTATAGGTGTTCAACTATAAATGTATTAATACTTGACTGATTTTATAGTTATCGTCCTTGGCCAAAAACATTTAATGTAGAAACAATAAACAATAGTATCATCTTTTATGCTTGTACAATTAGAAACCCTTTCTATTGCGATTTTAATTTATTTATACCGACCAAGTTAGTGGTAAGACGAACGGTAACAATTAAATTGTTATAAACGCCATCTATCTATCTCTTTACACGTCTTTTTGAAGGTCATTATTTTTCAATTATTCTACAGACGAAATTAGTAGTGAAGTGTACTACATCATTTATTCATCTGGATAAATTACTATAGTACAAACAAAGTTACTCCGTGTCATGTAATCATTTAATTTTTTTTTCCAGAACTGACTATGCTATTGATCTGGCAAGGTCTTTACAGCTTCACCGGACTACTAAGGCGAGCGCTTAAGGCACTCAGCCGATTATATTTTTAAGTAACACGCTCAAGGGTGCTCGGCACACCTCGGCTTGGGCTGTTACCTGAAAAAACCCGATCTGACCTAGCTAAACTATTCTAAGCTATTCATACATATATTCATTTGTGAATCATACAATCGAAATTGCATGAGTCACAAATGCATACGTGTATATCGGAATGAAACATTTAATTATGAATTGTATGAAATATTGAATTAATGGTTATCGTGAGTAAATCACAATTTTCTTTCTTAAGTTATTATTGTAGGTACTGTTCGAAATGATGGGACAAACAAATTGCCGGAAATATTTGAATAAGAATAGGGCATTTTCGGGGGTACTAATGTGCGAGGCGGGAAACCCAGTCAGTGAGGATACCCTTAATATCTGTTTTATTTTTTCCGGATTTGTATGAACGGGGACAACAAACAGCGCACCCTCTATCCGATTGTGGGGACGAGGCACGAAAAAACACGTTCACGCCCAATAACGTTATTTTTACTCAGTTATTTTATGACTTTATTTGTCGACGTTATTCGACGGTTATATGCCCGATACGGAAGCTGTAATTTTAGTTTTACCGTTGCTATATCTTGAATATGTAATGTGTACCGATAATGTGATTGTGAGACGTACTACAAACATATTCTACTATTTTTTAAATTAAATACTACTAATTGCTACTTATTTGCTAAATGTTTATTACATCAGTTTGGATTCCCAAGCTCCGCTACTTCAATATACACGTATGCGTTTGTGAATTTGTATGATTCACAAACGAGTATATGTATGAAAAGCTTAGAATAGTTTTGCTAGGTCAGATTCGGGACTTCGGTGACAGCCCAAGCCGAGGTGTGCGTGCACCCTTGAATTAGTTACCTAAATAAATCGCCTGAGTTCCTTAAGCGCTAGCCTTAGTAGGCCGGTAAAGCTGTAAAGGCTTTGCAAGGCGAATAGCGAAGTCAGTACAAGAATAAAATAAAAGACGTGTGGCACTCGGAGACTGCCGCGGTAAAGCACAAGCAATCACACTAATTTTTTGCAGAAAAAAAAATTTTCAAACTTAAATTATAATCTCTTTTCTTTCCTTTTTTTCTACTTTCTTCATTAATAAATGCACTTTGTTTATTCTATTTCCCAAAACAACAATATTCACTATTGTACAGTGAAAAACCAACACCAAACTTCCACAAACAGCATACTAGTTTCCAATACAACCAATGCAACCTAAAGGCGGGTTGCAACAAAAACAAGCGGATATTTCAAAAAGTCAACCGAACAAAAAACAAATCCCTTCCTCAGTGGGGTGTGTTAGGTTTTTTTCGTACGGTTCGCGCCCCACCCAGGCCCGCAAAAATATCTAAAATATTTTGAAATAGCGCAAAATATGTGATAACAATGACTCATTACTTGTATGTAAATAGGTAGGTAGTTAGCAAGCATTCAGTCCGGACTATGTATGGTCCAGCAGCGTACATAGACAGAGACTGTGTTTCAGAGAGATTGTGTTTCAATTATATGACACATTTCTTAAAAAAAGGCTCTAATATATATTTTGATGTTGATTTGTAATCATTTGATATGGGGTTCCATAATATAAAAGGTATTTGGTTCGTGTTCCGTTATCTTTTAAGTTTAGGAACCTCTGTATTACATAGTATGTGCTAGTATCTTGACTTGAAAACTAGTCTCGCTTCCGAGTAGGCATGTCATAATCTTTAATCATATCATCCGTTAACATTTTTGTACCCAATAGTGACATTCCGTTCGATGTTGTATGGAATGAAGTACCACGCAATCTTGTTATGTTATATGATTTGACGGGTCTAAGCACTTCCTTTAACTCTGGACTTATCAAATCATTCATACCTCATAATGTATCCGAAAGGCGAATTTTTTTAAATTGTTATCACGCAGTCCTTTTGAAGTTAGGTCGTCACTGCTCCCTTGTAGGAATGTTATTAAACATCTTGCCTCTCATCATCGTAATCTGAGTGATCACTGCGTCCTAAATATAAAAAAAAATTAGACAGCTTAATATTTATATTGATCATTAATTTCTAATCGATTTTAAAAACAGACTCAATTAATATAACGTACAAAATATAAAAACAGGTTGTCTCGTAAAGACACACGATAGAAGTGAAACTATAATTAAATAAACATAAAAATACAACAATCTGTATCAGATCAGTGACGTTACAAAATGTACAAGTGATTAATAAATTCAACAAAAAGCCAACGTTACGCGATGATTCGAGGCGGCCACCCATCCAAGCACTGGCCGCTCCCGACGCTAGTTAACTTCCGTGATCGGACAAGAACCGGTGTTTTCGACACTCTACCAGACACACTGTTTACCCCCACCACTTTCGTCACACAAAAAAGTTGTCAATCAAAATTACAAAGCTCTCCCATAACTTCACTTTAAGCTTCACTTCAAATAACAACGAATGAACTTTGTTAAAACTAGGTAACCGAATAGGAACTAAATATTTCATATTAAACTTTAATTTGAAAATGATCCTGAGCCCATATGAGCCAATAGGTTACTGCCCATGAGCACTTAGTAGTTATGATGGGTATACCAATACGTGTTACCAACCACAACCAGACAACACCAGAAATAAGTTTGGCGGTGCTGGTTCCGCACTAAATCCTTGCACAAATCCAAACACTTTTACGGTTACAATAAATTCTAAAATAACTGTGTAGTTTACGATATTCGAATTTATTTCTAAACATACAGTGAAACCCCTACATTCATCGTATTGTAACAAAACGAACCCGGTAAGCGATCCGAGGCCACAAGATATAACCGGATCGCTTACCACGTTTTCTTTCAATATTTCCCAATTTGATACGGTATTACGCTTCTCTCGGCGAGACAATAGAAAGTAATCGACAGTGACAGGGGAGGGGCTAAATTTCGTTAAAATAAAAGCGTACAGAGAGCGTAAGATATAGCGCCTACGTGGTCGCCGTGAGATCCCGACCGCTCCTACAATGGAGAATTGGAAAAAGCTTTTATAATCCGGCGCGTGACACACATGCTCAAGTGGCCATATCTTAGCGTACCTACTCACATGGCACGCCGCCGCATCGCATCGCACCGCGCCGGTCGCTCGAGCCATTCGTAATTCTTTTTTCCTAATGTTTTATTATCTCGGTTTTCTTGAATTATTATTCTTTTCTGGTTTACTGATAAACCTCAAGTTATTATGCGATATAATAAACCATTCTTATATACTACAAGCGTGAAAACAATAGCAATTATATTGAATCATTATTCATCTTATTTCCTATCTATTATTTATATATCATCACAAATTATATTGAATCAGTTTGAAGTTTATGTTTACATTTATGAAGTGAAAACTTCTTTAGGCGCGTTTAGCGGTCTTTTTGGCAGGAGATAAATTTATAATTTCGCGTCATGACACGCCAGTAAACGTTACCAGCTATATTACGTTTGTGCGGCTTGCGTCAGACTAGCGACGCGTAGTATAAGGGCCTGTGTACATGTTATATAGATATTTTGCAGCTCATCATACTTTTCATTGATTAATAGACTTTATAAAAATGCATATAATTATTGCTCCAAATGCCAATAGATATGAAAACCACACTAATGTTAATAATTTCAATAAACAAATTCTGAAATTTAAATATATTCATTCACACTACAATTAATATGAAAATTCAAAAGAGAACACATTGATTTCATTGTTTTGAGTCTTCACTTCTCTCGGCAATCCTTATGACCGCCTCGACTTTTTTTTAAATTATAGTACAACAAAATGATAGCACTAACCTCGATAATACGGTTAGTGCAAGAGGAAAGCAACGGTTAGTATCATGAGATCTACAGCGCGGCAGTCATCGTTGCCATACCGATCTGCAAACATCTTGAAAAATTATCAGACCTAAATAAAGGTTTTTTTCCATACCAGTTGAAACTTTTTCTTCGAAGTCTCTATTCGTCATACTTCACGCTTCTAGAAGCTACAACATTTATACCAAAGTCAATATATATATACAAGTATTAACACTTGAAGAAAATACTTTATAACACTTATTATAGTTATATTTCGACTATTAGTGTACAGTCTAAGTGAATATGCGTGCAGCAGGGCGTGGAGCGGCCGAGAGATCCGCTCGCCCGCCACTCTGGACACCTACGTATGCATCTGTTTGACACTTACGTCGCACACTCCGCCCCGCTCGACGCTCATCTTAAGCGAGCACTCAGGCCGTACACTAAGATATAATAATGACATTAAAAAATATTTTTAAAAATAATTATATATTTTTCAATTTGTATCACATTTTGAAATTTGCCATTTTACTTTCATTATATGTTCTTGTATCGTCATCAGAATTAAACAAGAAAGCAAAATTACAAAGGCGTTGGTCTAAAGAAACTGGTTTTAATTCAGCTTATAAAGTTTGACCTAAACTAAGTAACATTATAAGTTAAACAAAAGCTTGTAATATAAAAAAAATCATACACTTTATCATAAACTAACGAAAAACCCAAGTTAGGAAGATTGAATGCAACACTTATAATAATGATGAACCTGAAATAATCATGGTAGTATTCAATAGAACACAGCATCAATGGCTCAACGCATGTCTTTCACGTTGTCACCGCACAAGCCAACGGAAATCCTACTTTTCACGGTACTCGAAACACGGACTAATGGATAACGTCACTGAAAGAATTTAGATGAAATGACTACATGATAAAATGTTTTCAAAATTTTACCCAAACATAAGCTCACGTTTTCTTTATACAACGCTTTACTGAATAAGTACCGAACGAAATTCTGTTTACTTTCCTATGTTTATGTTTTCTATATTCGGTAATGTTATACCGAATTTGTTTACCGTATACAGGGTAAGTGGATACTCCATCGAGAAACAAAAACATTTTTCGCCCTATTTCAAATAAGGACGAAATATTATAATAACTAATGGACTTGTTTGAGGACGCTCCGAGCAAAAAAAAACAGCGTTTGTTTTGTACTACCCTGTTTGTACCACGAAATATATTATAGGGGATACGTTAAGTTATTAAAATATATGTATGTTAGTTATCTATAAATTGCTTCACGTAATTAAGAGAAGTAATGGTCGTCCAGTGATGGAAATTCGACCATATTGTAGATTCGTAGACGTGACCTTTGTGAAGTGTGATGAATAGAGCCAAACATATAAATAAAGCCAAATTTCGAAATGTTGGTACTCATTAATAAAAAATAATTAGATGATTTCTACAGATCAAGCAACAGCTAAAATTAACATAAAACATACAGAAAACAGGAAGGCTAAAAAAGGTACAAAAAAAAAACAAACAAATAGTGCATTCCGGTAAAACTGTTAAAAATGGTAGTCGCCAATGAGGGCCGCTTATTAAAAATAATAAGATGACTTTTGCAAAGCCAATGACAAAATTTACTCATGTACAAAATTCATATGAAACACAAAGCAGTCGGCTTCCTGTGATTGGAAAAGGAAAACGATAAAGAAGAAATCCCCTACAAACCCGGATGTCCGATGGAATTTAAAAGTCCACAAAATGGCAATATCACATAATTGAAATACCTTACACACTGTAATCCACATACAAAAGAGTGGCACAGTTATTTGATTGAAGCAAATAGCGTATTTTTAATATAAGCAACCGTTTCGGTGGCTTCGTATGAAGTTACGTCATTATTAAGGCTCCATGCAGCCTTATTATTAAAGAAACGCAAACAATTCCGCGTGTTTTACATAATCTCACCAAATTGGGTGGATACACTTCGCTGAGGTGCGTTTACGTACGGAGAAATACTGAATTTGAAAGCGTAATGTGCGTCCTAATAATACGCATAATACAGTGCTGAGGATTTATCTGACATTCTTTTTTCCATTCGGGAAAATTAGTATACTAATATGCCTATAATGTAATATTTTTTACTCGAGCGCGCAATATGAGGCTATTGTTTTTCGAATGTATGCATGTATATCTATTTCATTCTCGCACGCTGTTACCTAAACTGTTCAATAGATTTTAACATAGCAGATGTCGTTTGATTTATTTTAATTATTGAAGTAAATATGGGCTACGTGATATATAAATATCGGGTAAATGAATAAAATAAAACATGAGGGAGGGAGAGATGTTTTATATTTTACATAGCAATAATAATGCCGACAATAACTTACATTAAAAAGTAGTTGGTTACTATGTTCGACTGTATCTATTTGAATCTGTTCTTGTGTACTTAATATGTATATATTATATATTGTACATCTGTAATGAATAATAGTATCTACTTGTGTGTTACAGATAAATTTGTTTTGTTGTTTCTTTCCATCTCATTTCCATACTCTTCGATTAATATAACTAATAGATTAAGATCCCAGAGCTGCCAGACACTTTTTATTTTTAAGTGGATGAAATCTTATGTTTTGAGCAGTCTTTTAAGTACTTATAACGCTTTCTCACTCACAGAGTTCGAGACTGGGGGCGATATATAGATATCAGGAGAGAAAGGTGACTAAAAAAAATAAGAGCTACTTTTTTATATATGTTGTGTATAATATCATTGTAAAGCAGGAACCAGCGTCGCCAGACACTTTCTCAGGGGCACAACTTACTGCCAGACGCTTTAAAGGAGACAAAAAAATGAATGAACTTTACTTATTTTTAAATGTTTGATTTTTTAATATGTTATACACACAACTATTACAAAACTATATTTCATCAGCCAAACAGATTGTAAGGAGTAAACATCCGAAAGTCTATCCACTACCTACATATATTTAGGGAAATTATTTTTTAACCACTGAATTTTATACGATAAACATTTATTTTAATTTTCTTTCGGAACAGATTTTGTTAGGAATAAAATATAAGGTAGTTATTGAATAAAATTATTTCATTTTCCCTTAATCAAAATCAACAGTACTTTATTCAATTTAGGCCAAGAGAAGGTGCTTATGAACGTCAAAGCTACCACCGGTTCGAAAGACAAGACAGTCATCGAGAAGAACTGATAAGTAACTCGATCTATCGATCGATCTGGTTTATCTTTTCGTGATATATATTTTTACAAAACATAGATAGTTACATTCCTTTTTTTATTACAAAATTATTAATTGAAAGTGGTAGTGACTGATGGCAAAAGAAAACATCGTGAGCAAATCTGAACCTGAGAAATATTCTTGTAGTTTGGTACGGTGGTCTGTATGTGGGAATACATAGAACTGTGGATTTCTTAGATAATATCAGAAATTTCGGAGTAAAATATCAATATATAAATCATACCAAAGATAAGATATTACGTGTAAAATAACAAATTAAAACTTCACCTCACCACCACCTTCTATTTGAAATCTAAAACTTCTTCGCAATAATAATTAAGAAACCAAAATAATGATCATGTAATATGACTCTTTTAGAAAGTTAAGCAAATTTTAACCCTTCTTCCAAGTTCTCTAAACTCAACAACAAAATAACTAGACATTTTAATTGGTGTATTTATATAGCTGCAGTCATCAAAACTTCGAGAAATAGGTCGGATTAGCAGCAGTATATAATGTATTCTTGTGAATAAGCCTTTGTAGAACATAACAGACTGAGTTCAATATAAAATATGAGTTTCTAGAGTTAAAAATGATGTTTGCGGCAAATATTGCGGCATATTTTTTATTTTGTGTATAATTAGATTATGAATATAATTAAACTTATTTGAGTTATTCATTAGATACTAACTTTTTCTCGTGGCTCCGCTCGCGTTAATATCTCTTTGACTTGTATTTTTTCTGGATGAAAGGTACTTTATGTCGTTTGCTGTACCCCTGTACACCTGATAATGTGTATGCGAAATTTTATGTTGATTGGTTGAATAGTTAAGGCGTGAAAGTGTAACAAAGAAATTTAAAAGTTATGTATTTATGCCTAAAAATAGGTATTCCCAACAATTTTATAAAAATGGAAGAAAAGAATGGGATTTAGAATGATGGGAACATATAAAAATTGCAATAGAAATTCCTTAAAAACTATTATTATATTATCATTATGATTTAAATAACCAAAGTATTTAGATAAATAATAAAGAATTTCTTTATTTAAACAAATAGTTATTCAGATGAAAACAACTTCTATTTGAGTTAGTAATGAGAATATTACTTAAACGTATTAGTGATATTTTTACTACAATATTTTCTATTTAAGCCAAAAATATCTAACATATAAAAATTTCGTTTCACTGTGTTGGTGTTCCAACTCCTCCGAAACAGCTGGACTGATTTTTATGAAATATCGTACGTATATTTAGTAGATATGAGAATAGGTCGTAAAGTATATTTCACACCGCTAGGTAGTCAGGTTGTAGCTGTCCAGATTTTTTTTCTATTTTTTTTGACATTTTTTTTATTGTATTTTTTTTAAAACCGTGATCTAAAAACACATATACCCCCAAATTTTCACCCTCCTAACCCACTCTCTCATTTTTTAATCGCGATTTTAGTATCTTTGTAAGAATTATATCCAAACAATTTAACGGTCGTTCGTATTTTAAGCAGAACAAAATTATTTATATTGATGAATGACAGATGGCGCTACGTTCACCTCATCCAAATTTTTTCTACACATGCGTAAGTCATTTACTAAACCAACTAGGTATGTGTTTGAGTGAATCCCTGAATTGTTTGTTCTTACAATTGGAAACGGTGGAAGTCGCTGTAATCGGGTTCTAGGTTTTTTAAGATTTTTCGAGTTTGGAAATACAATTGAAACTACTAGGTAACCGATTTCAAGCAGACGAAGTTGCGCGGGTCAGCTAATATTATTAAAAAAAAAATTAAAGTCACTGATATATAAAAACCCAAGATGCACAGTCTCGAATAAATGTAACGCTCAAAGCTGTCCCCAAAAGCTCACCGATATACCTAAGTAGTTATAGTTATACTATAAACTTATGTTTTTGCAAATTCAACCTTACGCGAATTATTTAAAGTTGTTTTTACAAAGCAGCGTACAAAATGTACAAAGACGCGAGTGACGAGAATTCTATTTGAAATGAGTGCATAATTTTCAATTGTATGCATATTTTATTCGGACGGTTTTGAGACGTTGCCTGTGCATATTGGGGTTTTTTATTTCAATGATTAAAGTGGATAATTTGTGAAATTTTGGCCATTGTCACTAAAAGAGGTCACCTTTCCGCTCAAGCCTTTCAAATTTTACAAACTTTACGAAATTCGTAAATAATTTACTAGCTTTTAGTACTCCGTAATACTGTCATCTTATGTTTTACGGCGTCACCGCTTCTTAAGACTGATCTCGCTCAGGCCCACCGTTAAGCACATAAAGCCCTAAATTACTAAGGAGCCGATAAAGGTTTATGACCGGTCTAGTAGTTAACCCAGAATTCACAGTCAACAATATTCTTGGAAAACAGATGGTTTTGAGTAACCTAGGAAATTTCATGAAACATTAAACAATGCGACGTATGCTAAGCATGGGTAACCATTCCCAAGTCCCAAAGTAATAGAGCGTGCTAATTTATTTTATGCAAATCTGCTTCAATTTCACTGCACGCGTAGGCTATTTAATTAATGTTTATTATTGTTTACTTCACTAATAAATTAAACACTTTTTCAGAGTAAGACAATTTATTGTTTTTTTTTTCTCGAACTGACTACGCTATTGACCTAGCAAGGTCTTAAAAGCCTCACCGGACTACTATCTACGCAATTTATTGTTAAACTCGTCGACAGGTCATTATTTTGAAAACCATCTTGACACTGCGATTTAATACATTTAAATTTAGATACAGCGCCATCTCTTGATGACTAGCGGTATTATTAAACCCTAGCGGTAGAACAACTTAAACAATTATCCTCTTATTCAACACTAAATATTCGGCCAGATTACTCAAAAGTAATGTAAATTACTCTCACAAGAGTCCTTTACGTTTTTTAGTTAAAGAGTCATCGAAATTTAGTTCATTCATATCTGAGGTTTGCTGAAATAAACACAGAAACAGACAGATAGAAATTAAAATAAAACGCATGTCAACGCACACGCAAATAACCATATGTGAAAAATTCCAAAATCACAGATGAACACTTCGATCGTAATTTTTAACTGATATTGTTTTTCTTTCGATCTATTGTTTTTATCATACAGCAATATGTTATGCCATCGTCCTGTTCACCAGTTTACGTAATCATATCTTCATTTAGTTCTTTGTGACTGACATGATAAGCGTAAAGAAAATGAAAACAGAAAGAAAAGTATTCACTAATTGCAATTCTCCGATCGAATTTCTAATCAATCGCTAAATACTATGATACTTATTCAGTAGTATAAATTTGAATTGCAAACGGATTAAGCTTTTTCCTTGCATGTTTCTGTCAGTCATTTATGATATTATTATGTACAGCAAGTTACTGCTAAAATAACATAACATATATAAGTAAAAGCTGTGGATATAGCCGCGAATATATTTGATATTTAATACCGTTATATGCGGTCATGTCTCGTAAATAACAATGATATTTTAACTAAAAAACTGTAGATACGTTATTACGGCTTCGTAAGCACCGCGTTAAAACTTGGCTAGTTAGCTTATTTTTGACGGCTTCCCCGTCAATCCCTCCGTATATAAGCAAGATTTCTTTTTCTTATTTCTTTTTCACCACCGATATTGAGAATGTTCCATCATACTTCCACCATCTCAGTTTATCTAAAACCGTGTAGCGTTACAATATTACTTTACGTATGTGTGCGTTATCGTGATATTTGTTTTGTCAAGATATAATGTAGGTAACGTATCTTTAGTTACAATATCATTGGTAAATATTAGATAGTGAATAGTTGGTAATCGGCTAATATGTAACAGGAAACATAATATTAAATCAGAATATAATGATATATATATATATATATATATATATATATATATATATATATATATATACGCAAAACATGGTAAATAAACAATGTACAATTATGGTTTTTTTTCCTCTTTCTTTCTTTCTCTTTTTTTTTTCCTTTTTTTTTTTCTTTTTTTTTTTTTTTTTCCTACCAGTTCCATAAGGTGGTTCAGCCACGCTGAAGTTATTATTAGTTTCAAAATGAATGGGTCGGATGGCCGGGGTAGTACCACCCTCTCACAGAAAACCGACGTGCAGTAGTGCTTCCATTGTTGCGTTTCGTTTGGTCAGTGAGAGCGCCGG
Source organism: Antheraea yamamai (assembly GCA_036509395.1). NCBI lineage: Eukaryota > Metazoa > Arthropoda > Insecta > Lepidoptera > Saturniidae > Antheraea > Antheraea yamamai. The sequence goes on along the minus strand of AP028436.1, from coordinate 16,384,580 downwards.
AAACACCCCTCCCATTCCCTTCCGCCTCCCCTCTACCCGCAAACACAGGCTGGTAACATACTTGCGATTCCCCTGGTGTTGCTAGTGTCTATGGACGGTGGTGATCACTTAACATAAGGTAACATGCCTGTTCGTTTGCCTCCTATGATATAAAAAAAGTATTATTAATCTGCGGTAAAACATAAATTCAGTAATAGTTTTTCGTTTCCGTATAAAATGAAAGTAAACGCGTTACTCGTGAGATATCATCATTACATAGTATAAAACAAAGTCCCCTACCGCGTCTGTCTGTAGGTTTTAGTACATAATTTGTCAAGGATTTTTTTTATAATCAGGGCGGGACAACGTCTGCCGTGACCGCTAGTAATTAATACTTTAGCTTGTAGAGTGCTATTATTTTCGCGAAGAATCTAATAGTCACTATTTTACATCGCGGGCAAAAAGACGTTCTGAAACAGTTAATAGTACTATTAACATAGTATATTTACAAGCAAAAAGCGCGGACAATCCTGAAAAAAGGCGTTTAAGGGACTGAATAGTAATATTAATGTAAGAGCATTTGTCTGTCTCGGTTATTTTAAATATGTTTAATGTATGCGTAACCTTTGGGACTCTACATTATATATATAAAAGGCGTCTGGATATCAGCAAGAATTGGTAAAACGTGTTTCATTCATAGCTAGTTCTTTTTATTATTTTAGATATTATTGTAATATAATAAAATTATTGTAACCTAGATATTTTTATATTAATGCCTAATTTATCGTTTCTAAAAATGAATACAACTGAACATATTGTAAAGATCTATCAAATTCAATTAATGAAAAAAAAAGCAAGTTAGTTGTTGAAAAAAGAAAGCCTTGATCATTTCTTATATTCTAGAGAAAAATGATACGTCTTATTTAGAAGGAGTACAAACTATTTAGAGTATTTACTCGCTTTAGCATATTTACTCGTGATCTCTCACACCCTATGTCGATATTGCAAAGTTCGTCAAATTGTCTGCCAGCGAAGTAATAAAATCTTTGCTGTAAAACTTGCGAAGAATACTTAAAGACCAAATTAGAACACATTTCAATTTTCCCCGCTCGTTACTGGCTATAAGGTTACATCGTAAAATACGAGTGGGCTCTAAACCTGAAGTTTTTTATTTTACGCCTGCTGCCGGTGTAAATTAAAAAAAGGCTAGCTAAATATGGGTAAGGGTGAGAGGTATGTTAACTTGAAGGTCTTTCTGGAACATTATATTATACAAATATAAAGCTCTATAGGCAGGACATAATAAAAAATCATTAAAAAAATATCATTAGGTAGCTTATATAGATGGGTAAGCTATAGGTACTTGATCGATGATTTTCTATCATTTGATTGCTGGTAATGTACATGAGAATAAAAAGAAATAAATAAAGTAAGAAGAATATCATTCCATAGTATAACACAAAGTCCCCTACCGGGTTTGTCTGTCTGTCTGTTCGCGATAAGCTCAAAAACTACTGAACGGATTTTAATACGGTCTTCAGTAGTAGATAAAGTGATTCATGAGGAAGATTTTGGTATATAATTTGTCAAGAATTTTTTTATAATCCGGGCGGGACAACGTCTGCCGGGCCCGCTGGTAAGTAATAAAGCAAGAATAAAATAATTATAACTCCTCATTTAACTTGTCTAAAGTTATCACAAGTCATTCATGACATTCTATTTTTACCTTGTAGTAGGATTTGCCTTTCGTATGTATACTTCTTAATTATTCGAGTAACATAACTTCTGTAGAAGTAATAAAAATGATAAGTTTTGAGGTTAAGTTTTTATTTTCCTTTATTAATAATTATACTTGTGTATAATATTTTACAATTCAATTTCAATTAACAGTTGAAGTAAATACGTATATTTACAACTTACAACATTTTTAATAATACATAAAACACAACAAAAATATTGTTTCAATAATTATGTGTAATGTGTAAGTTTCTTTGTATTGATTTTTTTTTTATTTTGAGGAAAAGCCACATATTCTCTCCCCGACTGCATCGAGCAATTTCCTCGATTACCTCAGAGACACGACCTGCAAGAAACCCACGTACAGATGTGGACAAAAGCGCACGTTTGTGAAGGCTAAGATATTCTAAAAAACTCTAAAAGAAATGAAGATTCCATTTTTGAAGTGAAACTTCTAATACGACTTCCGACAAGGTTGCGTTAAACTTTTAACGCTACCATGGAAGGGGTGTGAAAGCACTGGTGCGTTAAACGTTCAACGCTCCTGGGGAGGGGGAATAGAAAGAGACAGAGCGAGAAAAATAATCAAACATTTCGTATCTTGCTTTTGTTATCATAAGTTATCAAATATTTCTCCACTCGAAAATGATAATTAAAAGATGCGATCAATTGTGAATTGTAAGCAATGTTAATAAAGTTTATCTTAAAGAAACAATACGATTTCACTAAAAATCAATTTCTACCCCTTCCTATTTTCATTTCCACATTACGAAGTTTCCCTTCATTCACGCATTCATTCATTCACTCCATATACTATTTTTTTTAAACAAAACCCGAAACCTGAATTTCATGTTCTCAGGGGGTTCATATATAATGGAACCCCAAAAATGTTTAAAACTTTCAAACACAACCCCATGAAAATATATTTCGTAATAGACACGTTTAAAAAATGTAGCGCACGTTTAGTGGGCAAGATAGTTGGAGTGAAATTTTCTTTTCAAGAGGGAAAATTTTCACTCTCGCTTCCTCATTAGTGCTCGGAAACCTTTTGAGCGAGCGCGCATCCCGCTTTGCCTCCGCAATTCATTCAACATTTACACACGTCTCATATTTACTTACCTACACTTTTTTGTTTTGGTAAACGTATAAATATTACTTTGACAAGACTTAAAAGTAGATCTTATTTTAAAATTCTGTCGTCGTTTAATAATCTTCATATATAAATTTCTTCTGTACGTGTGTATGTCACTGAACTCCTCCTAAACGTCTGGACCGATTTCGATGAAATTTTGTATGCGTGTTCCAGTGGATCCGAAAATGGTTTAGATTCATAATTCGACCCGGTAGGTAGCGCTGCGATTAACTTTTAGGATTTTTTTTATAATCAAAACAGGGCAACGTCCATCGGGCCCGCTAGTTTTAATATAATTTTAGAATGTTATAAGTTAACATGCAAATCGATAGTATATATTATTTAGTATAAACACAATGATATTATTACTTCTTTTATTTAAAATATTTCTCATATTATCAAATAATATTAACGTAATTATTGCCTGCTTTTCACGGAGTTTGAAATCACCAATAGGTTGTGAGCTGAAGTGGTGACTATGCGCATACCTTCCTTCTGCAGCGGGTCTCTCACAGGCTGATGTGATGTTGGATTATTGAAATTATTTAAAAAAAAGTCATTAATAAAAAAACAAATCATAACCTTACGTATTACACAACGACATTATGCTATATAAAATATGGTCAGAGGCACTCTACTAACGTTTTAAAATTAGAGCCTTTTCGAGATTAAAAACAAATAAAACTTATAAATTGTCAGTTGTGCCTTGTATTTTGCCCACTACCAACTGCCAATCATTAATAAATTGTGTTATGCCACCGACACCGTAATAATATGGTTACCAAATAAATTGCACCTGATCGACACTTGATAAAACATGGAAATAACATGCCTTAGGCATCTGCTGAGAATATTTTTTTAGATTTGGCCCTTTGCAATCACATCATATAAATCGTATAAAACCGAACTATTATCGGGATCTGTATGCACACTCTATTTAATCAATTCCAGAATATTTATATACACATTCATATGATATTTATGGGAAGAGTGATTGATTTTATTTAAGAGATAGAAATTATTCGGGTTACACTGCTAACGTTGGATACCTCTTACGATATATATCAGAGTAATGTGAAAAATTGTTTCGTTTAAAAAGGTCTAAATTTACGAAACTATTTTAATCAACATCTGTATATAAACGGAGGCGGAGACAATTCGGTTCAGTACATTTTGAGGTTCTGTTTCTCAACTGATATTCTTTATTATTTATCTGTTTAGTAGCAGTTGACGATCTTTAGCGTTATCATTAAAAATAGAAACAGTCTTATTTCCGACAAGTCAGAGGCTTAAATTATAAGTCATACATAACGATTTTTATATCTACAAATCTAAAATATTTATGGTGGGGTGGCAACCACCACAACACAGGCCTGGGTATTTAACCTAGGCAATGGACTGTATATTTTAAATTGCCTGGAGTTAGGCACCCCTTTAAAATGCCAAAAGTACTCCTCTATAATTGTGATAAAGGCTCCCTTACCTGATAGGCTTCACCAGCGTCGTTGCTGATGTTAACAAAGCACCAGCTTCCCAAATAAGGCACACCACAAATATCTAAACAGCGACTATTGTCCCGCGCCAGTATACGTATAGTTCCAAAGATCGAAGCCAAAAGTGAGCGAGTCTAAGTGCGAGTGACTGGCAAGTAATCGCTCCTCTTCGATTTTGATACATTTATATTATTTAAAACATAATATGGTGGCCCCTACCAATTTATACCCGAATATATAGATATAGAAATTACTGTGACATTAATTAATCAGTTCGGTATAATACTACAGGTAAATGATGATGTAAACTATGATATCTGAAATGTATAACTACATATCTCATAAAAAAATCCTATTTTGACTCTTAAAAGCGTTTATGAACGCCAAAGTTACCACCTGTTCGGAAAACAACCAAAACACTGAAAAAAACCGACAAGAAACTCGATCTGATTTAACTTTATTGTATATATTTTTATAACTAAGTAATTGTATTTACAAACTTATTTAGCCGATGTACAAAAAGTATCATTTCCAGACATCACTATCATTCACATATTCACATTCAACAGTGATGGACAGTTTTATCATCAAAACCTTCATGATATAGTGCTTGAACCTACAATTCGGCCGGTCGGTAATTGCTTTGTGTCTTTGTGGTAGAACTTAACACTATTCCCTAAAAACCTTTTACTAGTCTTACTAAGCCTGAAACATGGGACGACCAAGTAGTAGTTGTTTTTAGTATTAATTAAGTAAGTTCTTTTGTTAAATCGTGTTTTGCTTAATTTTTGCAGACATACATTAAATTATCGAGTGTGTAATATACTGAATACCTGGAACTTAGTCCTTAATATTGCTCAATGAAGTGATCATGAATATGTTTAAACTATTAGATTACAAAATTCTGTAGAGTTATATATATATTATTTAAGGATATTCGTGGATAGATAATACAGAATCGTTCCAAAATTGAGGTTGAAGCTTCGATCTTCCACATTCGACAAAAAAGCGAAGCGTAGTAGTGTATCGCCAAGAAAAACTACGGCAGTACATCGGTAATATAGTTTGCCATTAATATAAATGACGGTCATCTGTTGTCCTCACATAACATCCTGTTTACCTCGGCACTAACTTTTTTTCTTTCTCTATTTAGACGTAGTTTTCCGCGTTCAAACCAGTTTTACACTAGAGCTGGATGTTAGAGTAATTACAAAACTTATTAAGTATAACAACATGGTTCGTATTTATCCTTACTAATGTTTATTACACTATCAAGTCTTACCTATTCAATCGATCTTTATAAAATTTTGCATACCTACACTTTGCTATGGGTACAGAAAAGGACATAGGGTGTCTCTCTTCCAGCGAATATGTACCTTTCCTGTGGGATAGATTAAATCTACATTAACACTTTAACTGCCACACCGTAATTACATGTTTCTTTTAGAACGCCACGGATGAATTTTTCAATTATAAAAAAAGATCTAGCGCTCCGGTCACCAATGACCAGCGTGGCGTCACAAAAAAAACCGTAGCCGGACCGAGCACATATGACCGAGGTAGCTGTCAAAGTGTTAACGAGTACGTTCAAGTTATGACCTCATTAATGGACAGACGGATAGATATTGCTTTTTATAGTATTTAAGGATATTAAGTTGTTTTATTTGAAATTTATCTTATATGCACAAAATGCATTATTCATGTTAGTTGAAATTATTTGAAATATTGCAAGTAAAAGTTTAATCTGTAACTTTGGAATATCGTAACTCGATTATCTGATTGCTGTTTAATGAATTATAATTATCATGAAAACATGAAATCAAATATTATAGTAGCTATATATAAGCTTTCTTGTTAGAATGTTTAATTTATATTCAACAATGGATTAATCGCGTATTTTTCGTTATAAACTTTCCTGCTTCTTGTATATTGTTTTTACGTCGGAACTCTCCAGCACATTATTTTAAGTGAGCTTCCAGAAGATAAATGACAACAGGTTCGCAAAACGAAGTTGACAGATGCCTTGGGCAACAAAGCTGTTGAAAGGTGTTATAAATTTATTTTTAATTTTGTTATATAATATGACAGTACTACGCAAATATAATTAAACAAATTTTATATATGTAGTCAATATATAACTAAAAACTGACTATGTTACACTTATGTGGAATATTATTTACTCGGCAGTATTGGATTTATATATAGATTTATGGATATTAAACAAACTCGTATGTAAATATATAACATTTTGTATAGTAAATATCCATAATCTATACATATAATAAGAATGTAAATTTTACGTGTCTGTACTTTATAGATTTTCGTGAAAAAAATTGTTGCAGGTGTCTAGGAATAAGTAATAATATACATGTCAATCATATTTAGAAATGTCTGTCTGTCTGTTTGCATGTACACGCATCTCTGCTAAAATACTGGTCTGGCAATAATAACCCACCAGATACAATAGAAACCAGAAATCACAAAGCATACCTCCGAGAATAACTTAGTCTTTGTTTCATTAAAATCGGTCCACTGTATCGAAAGTTATTGTAATTTTATTGACGATGCGACGTAAGTACGAGAGAATAGTAGATAAGTAAATGGACTTAATACATTCAGATGACTTTATTAGTCACTTTTTTTACATAAGGTTCCACGCGGACGATGTCACGGGCACAGCTAGTATTTAATAACTTTCTGAAAATGGTATTCCTTATTATCTTTTAAGATATATTCTTGTTATACAAAAATGTAGCCAATTAGAATATATCTTACTCGCAGGATCAAGGCCCATTATAATGCTAGAATTATTATGAATAAATACAACATATGTAAACACAGAAGAAATAGTTGAAAATATAATATATATTACTGTTATTTTTCTATATACTTTTAACTTAATTCAATTAAATGTTTTATTACAAATGAATTACAATAAGTAAATTGTAGATAATAAGTTCCTATTACTATAATTACCTATAAGACAATTACGAAATGTTAGTACAATTTATAAGTAAATAATAACTAAGAAAATTTATAAAAATGATTAAGTTTAGTACATTATTATCATTGATGTATATAAAAATCCAAGACGCATTCAATACCGTCCGCATAAAGTATGCATACACTTGAAAATTATACACCCATTTCAAATAGGCTCGCGTCACTTGCGTCCTTGTAAAAACAACTTTAAATCATTCAGGTAAGGTTGAATTTACAAAATCATAAGTTTATCGCATAACTATAACCACGTATTGTATATACGGGAGGTTTTGCGGACGGTTTTGAGCGCTACTTTTATTCGAGACTGCCTCTTGGGTTTTTATATGTCAATGATTTTTATAGAATAATATTAAAGTAACAAAAATATATGTATAAAATAACTATACAAAGAGGTGTTATCGATAGCAGTCGAATTAGACATGGAGATCCAAATTATATCAAACAAAGAGAGGAAAACAATACGTTCAGAAATACGTAGGTTGTGAATGTAAAATAAATTTGTAACAATTTTGCCGAGAACACACTTTACAATGGGAATGAATAGCTGAACCGTGCATTTCCAACAGGCTCTCGATTTATCTGTTCGGGAACAAGCCAATTACGTTTTTTCAACAAACACCCATTGGATTCATATACAACTGTGCCTCGACTGGTCAGTACTCTGTTATCGGTATGGTATTTTAAATAATACTATACAGTGCCCGCGACTTCGTTCTCCTCAAAATGGATTTGTTATATTACATGGAAACTACGTGTTTTATCTGAATTAATTTGGTTTGTATTTTATTTTCTTTATTTGTAATTTTATCATTGCTACTTAACTCATATAACTGCTTTACCGAGCTTAAGTAGTAAATGGTTGAAAAGTCCTGTATCTGCCAGTAAATATATGGTCACCATCACTTCAAATTTGTCCATCATTACTCCGGATTTACATACATATATTTATTATAGACATAAGTATATTTTGCCTGACTATGTAGACGTAGGAATGCTTTAAAATATATATCTTGTTTTTAAATACCAAATATTAATTGAATATGAATAATTCCTCTACTATTATTTTACGATACCGTAATATATAACAACGAGACGTTGTTTATACCCATAAAATAAATAAATATATGAGATATAAATAAACGTAGTTGAGGGATGAATAAAACCAATCAATAACAATCATTAGAATCACATTGAAATACGATGGATGATCGCCTCAAAGCTAGCTATACGATCCAAATATACCATTCACGAATTGGGAAACAACGGTTTCGACTGAGTAAATCCAATTTTATTACGCTAATAAAAGGCAATCCAATTAAAGCTGGAGATTTTTTACTGGCGATGCTCGGCGTTGGCGAGCGTAGGGCTCTCGAGTGGAGAGGTGCCGAGCGGCGTGCTACAGGTTTCAAATGTAACTGTTGCTGTAATGACGGAGGCTTTGAACTCTGTATTTTAGCTGAAACCTATCTTGTGTTTTAAATTTATGATCTGTAAAAATAATCTCCCTGTAAAAAAATATTAAAACATTTGTTGAATAGGATTATAAATAGCCGTGGTTAACTGTGAACCGATATAATCCTAATACTTAGGGTTATTTTTCTTGTTATTTATAGTATACTAGCTGATAGCCGCGACTTTGTCTGCATAATTTATTGTCATAACAACATATTTGATGTACAGAGGGAAAGCCCACATCGCTTGTCCAATTTCTCCACAGCAAGAAAACACACATCGCTGTAAACGTAGTAGTACTGAAATGAATCTATCATTAAAATCTTAGGTAAGAACGAGTGTCTTAGAGGTAAAACAAAAAAAAAATTTAATCGAAATTCATCCAGTAGTTTTCGAGCTATGGCAGACGTCTTCCATTTTGTTTACATAAGAAAATTAACTATTCCCGGCACTTCGCATCCGTATGTTATTATTGTTTGCTATTATTATTTCTTGTAACTAATATTTTTGCAATAAACAGTGGAGTTATAGCAAAATGGGCATTGTAAGAATATCCTCCGTAGTCAATCCATACCAACAAATCTATACTGATCTTTATAACGATCACTTGAAAGGTACAATCAGTGATTAGTATATTGCATAAAAACCCTGTCAAAATGCTAAAGTGTGTCCAATTTATTTAAGCCATGGGTAACTGCTACTGGTGCAATACACTGGTAAATGCTTGGTAGTAGACTTCCTATTTGAATAGCTGGGTAGGTGGGTGCTAGAAAATGCCCGACTATACCCAATGATTTCATGGCTGATAAGGCGGCCGGTGTTACTCGCGTCCGTAGGAAGTGTACCTCTCATTCCCCTGCACGTGTTTCTCGGGTGGTGCTAAAAAGTGACGATTATTTAGCCCCTGCACTATCCACATAAATTAAACCTCCCAGTGACAATCATTCAACGACAATATTTATTTATCGATAGATACTCTATTTATAATTAATTATCTTAAAGATATATTAATATAAATAAAAGAAAAATATTTCATCATGGTATTATCTTCTGAAACTGCGGATTCAAACTCAACGCATTACACTACACTGAGTATAATATAAAAATTGAGATATCCTCGCTGTGTTTTTATATATTCTTCTCATAATCTAATATCATATTGCGTTATAGAATAAAATACCTAAACATATCTTCCTCTTCTCCAAACTATATCCGCATAATGTTAAATGCAGGCGTCTTGAATTGTACGCTATTCACATCTAAGGCAACCTATATCTAAGTTTTTCCTGCCTCCTTTACTAGCAGTCTATCTCATGGGTGGACTTCCCAAAGTTCTATAAACAATTCTGTGCCTCCATTCCAATACTGCTTTGCCCCAACCATCATAATTCCTGCAACATAATTAGCATATATATACGTTATAACATATTTAATTAATTTATAAAAAATTGAGGCAGTCATAATAAACAACGGAAGTGAAAACTTAAAACGATGGAATAACTGTTCTTTTTTGAATTCTTAAATTAATTGTAGTTTGAATTATTTAAATTCCATAGTTTTTATATTAAATATTATTAATTATTTTTATACATTTTTTATTATATCTTAATATATATATTTCTTGTGTGCGTGTGTATGTGACTGAACTCCTCCTAAACGACTGGACCGATTTTGATGAAATTTTTTGTGTGTGTTCGTGGAGGTTCGAGAATGGTTTAGATTCACAATTGGACCCGGCAGGTGGCGCTGCGATCGACTTTTAGGATTTTTTTTGTTTTCAAGGCAGGACAACGTCCGCCCGGTCCGCTAGTATTATATATATTTTTGTTTATTAATCAATCAAACCTGTGACGAGATGCAAAATATCAATATTACATGTACACAGGCCGTTATAACACGCGTCACTAGTCTGACGCAAGCCGCGCAAACGCAATACGACCGGTCACGCTTACTAACATGTCATCATGCGAAATTATAAGTTTATCTACTGCCAAAAAATACCCTTCAACGCGCCTAAAGAAGTCTTTATATCAATATTATTTTTTCGAAAAACATGGTTCTAAATATAATTCTATAAGTTCATATAACTGTAGACTCTTTCTCGATAACGCAAACTAACAAATTTACCTACTGAAAACATAATACTTTAAAAAAGTAGAATAATAAATGCTGAACAAATAAATTATAAATGAATTCAGAAGAGCAATAACAAATACGCAAAATCTATTTAAACATGAAATCAACACGCCGTAATAAACAATCAAAAAGCGTTGAATATTTAAGTATACTTGAATTAAAATGCATTTGAATACATCAATATATCGACAGCTGGCTCCATCAGTGTTTCTAAAACAGTTTAAAATAATCTCGACGCCTCACAGTCTCATGCATATTTTAACTGGAAAATCGATCCGCATCTGAATTCCACCAGAGCCGTATCACTTATAACAGGTATTATGCTGAAAACGGGATAATGTGTACGCGTCATAACTTGTTTACTGTTACTGGTGACGATTACCATAAGCCGTGTAATATTGGATACTCATAACAAAATTTACCATTTTATTTTAAGAGTTGTTTGTGTGTTAAGAATTTTTCTTTTAAATCGATTAGTGACCAAATTTGAAGTAATATCGGTTTAGAGTGTTTGGACCCTACATTAGGTGCTTTAGTAATTTCTGGTTAATAATGTTATTGCTTCCTATATACTATTAGTCAGCCAGTGATCGAAATTTGACTATAGTAAGGGGTGCATAGATTTTTTCACGTAATAATATATCTTCTTTGCTGTTTTTTTTTTTTGTAAATTAAAACAATATTTATTACTTCAGAAATATTGTGGTTAAGCAGAAGTAATAAGCATAAAATATGAGAAATAGAGAACACAAAGAAAGGTTTAACTTATCGGTGGTGAAAATAACTATTTCCAAATTTTTTGTTGATAACATAAAAGCTTATCAATATCTAGTAGAACACAAAAATAGGATGTGTCGCAAAGTCACACGATATAAGTGAAACTTTTGTATTTCAAAGAAACATTTTAATAAAAACGATACAAGAAAAAGCCAACGTCACCCGGTGTTCCCAGGCGGTCACCCATCCAAGTACTAACCGCGCCCGACGTTGCTTAACTTTGGTGATCGTACGAGAACCGTTGCTGTTTTTTTTATGTCATTGGAGGCAAACGAACACGTGGATCATCTGATGTTAAATGATCACCACCGTCCATAGACACTTGCAACACCAGAAGAGTTGCAAGTGCGTTGCCACCCTGTATTTGGGGAGGAGGAAGAGGGGAGGGGGAGGGGGAGGAGAGGTGGGTTATCCGGTGCTAGAGCACCGGGTCGGGTAGACCCGACACAGTGTTTACCACCTCACTTATCGTCATACAAAAAGATTGCCGATCAGAATTTAAAGTCTTCCAATAAGAAACTTCACTTGAAAAAATTAAAAAAGTCAGTTGACAAACAGAGGACAAAAGCATACCGAACTATTTTATTTTCACCAGTCTATAATTCTATATACACAAACAAATAGATTATTCATAGATGATTTTTTTACGTACTTTAAGCATAACATCTTGTCATTTGAATGTCTTTAAAACTTTTTAAATAAAAATAAATCTCCTTTTGGACAACTTAATTATTGAGTTTTCATAATGACCTAGCTTTGTCAGACTTAGTCAGTAATTCGGTAATCTCCGTCAAACAAGCAGAGAATTATTTAAAGTGCTGGAGAAAATTGCCTTCAAACGTAATTTTATCGCATAATAGCTAATAAAACTGTTTATTTTACCGCTTACGTTGAAGCTACCGTAGACTGTTAAATTTATTTTATCTTAACTATGTTATTCATTTCAATAAGCCTCGACTAGTATGAAGATCAATAATCTATTTTATAAATGGGCGTACCTAGCAGTTAAAAAGTTACTTTTATATGTATAACTACGTATATCGTTTAAAAAATCTTTGATTATGTTGTGTATAGTATAAATCAAAGACGAAAATGTTATGTTTATGATAATAGTATTTAGCTGATTAATTTGGTATTTTATCGTCGAAAAGGAAAGATTAACGTGTTAAGTTCGAATGTCGCATAGAAGTACGTTGATCCGAGTTCCGACTACGATTGCAATGATATATTGAAAATCGATAATATCGACAAGTATTAACGATATTTATATGGATATCATAAAATAACGATCATATCGATGTTATAGTATACTAGATATTAAAAAATAATAAAGAAAATAAATAATAAAAAGCCTATTTTCATGCATTAGGTATAAAGTTTACAAGTTACATGCGTGAAGGCCTCCTCCAAACTACTTCAGCGATTCTATATTTTGATTCCGACAGCCAATTCTTCCCTGCAACATAGTTTGTGTGTTAAAAACTAAGCGGCACTTAAAGAAAAAAACATTTAAACTGTAGATACATTTTCATGTCATGTCAACGCACTAAATCCCTGGAAATAGATATCTGATCTGAAAAATTATCCTTATATTTTATAACCTGTTTACTGAGGAATGTTATAGAACATTTGACATAGGATGCGATCCTTAAGAGAGGAACAATTACCAAACATATTGTAGGTGAAAAGTGCGTTTAGCAAGAGCGAAGTAATAGTGCAGACAAACCGTGATGTGAGATACGGAGTATTAGGAGCCGAGGTCGCGTTAGCCAACTGATGAGAATTTAACATTATCATAAAAGGGTCTTATTATGAATGCTTACTTGACCTAGGTACTATGAAAGTATCAATCATGTTCGTATATGTAATTTGTTTAAATGTACCTATTTTGACAGTCATTAAAATATTTCAATACTAGCGGGCCCGGCAGACGTTGTCCCGCCCTGATTACCAAAAAAAATCTTGGACAAATTATATACCAAAACGTTCCTCGTGAATCACTTTATCCACTGATGAAAGCCGCATAAATATCCGTTCAGTAGTTTTTGAGTTTATCGTGAACAGATAGACAGACGCGGTAGGGGACTTTGTTTTATACTATGTAACGATAACAAACCGCTTCGTAACGACAACAATAAATTTGATCTAAAATAAACAAAGACCGTGTAATTAACATTATTGTAAAAAAGTCAGGAAACCTGGCACTTTAACGATATTTTATAGCTGTATAAGAGTCGAGCAAACTTCGAGATAACGTATAATAATGAAGTTCGTAGTCTCAACTAGCGAAATAGCCACGATAATCAAGTGACAATAATTAAGAACAGTCAAACTTTCTCGACAATTTTCTTCCGTGTTGCGGCAAACTTTAAAATTGCTTTACCTTGCTTAACGCCGGTACCGGTTAGCGCTGAAAAGATTCAGCGTGCTTCATTAAAACTGGAGTTAAGGGCTTCGACAATGGAACTGAAGGCGAGGCTTCGGATGCAATTAGTGAGTCCAAACCCCTCACCACGAGCGCTTTCATCTGTTCCTTCCGTATAAAGCGCTGCGGTTGTTTCTTTTTATTCATTCAAATGATTTTCACGTCCATTGTTAACGCGTCCATAAAAACGTATATACATTTCGTTTATTTCGTCAAGTTTATTCATTCAAATAAAAATATTTGTATAATATTTTGTATCATTTGATCGATAACAAAATCGAGATTAAGAGATGGTAGACTAGCGTTAGAAATTAAATTTTTGTTCGTTTTTTGGTTATTAAAATAAGAAATATTTAGTTAATAACGAAATTATCTTGTCTGAAACGATTTCTCAACCGTTAAATATTCATTATATTTTAACTGTAACTTATAGTTAGAAGTGGACATGTCAATTACTATAAATCAAGTGTAATACCGCCATGGGTGTGGAGAGAACCTTGGTTAAAAACGGATGGTGGTTATAAAGTAAGCGTCTCCTCCATTGTCAGGCCAGACCAAGGAGGAACGCGGTCGGGGATCTGACCTTTCATTGCACTGGTTCCGTGGATAGGGCGACAGGTCGACCGGGCTGCCTCGGTCAACGTGCGGTTTTGCGTTCGTGTTGGACGTTGCCGCTGGGGCGTCGCGGTGCATGCACACGCAGACCCGTAGCCCTCATTACCACGGCAAACCGTTCTTCGTGTATTTTTACACTATACTGGCATTGAGCGAAACTTGACGTCAGTCCTACACCTAATATAAAGTGAGGACGCGGGCTAGGATGTAACGCGTTCGATCAATAAAAACTTTTATTTGGTAGGAGTACGACACTGTCATATGTATCCTATACAGGACCTATCTACTTTGAAGCGATCAACCGATATTTATGACTGACATTTTTATACTCTATAAGTTTTATCGTTTTACCCCAATCTCACCGAATATTAAGTGACGATATGATCTAAGATGGTACCACATTAAACTTAGAAGAGAGGACTGTTTCTGAAGTACAGCTGTCCAAACACACTTATAGGTGAATTGCCACAGATTTATAACTTCATGGTAGTAGGTTCGAAAAAGCCCTACCACCATTTTGTATAGGTTTGTTATGTATAAGATTAAGTTACGGGACGGTGCGGCGTGATAGTGGTAATAGCTGATGCATTGTAGATTTTTCGGTGATCACTGTTGATTTCAAATCCATTATGCTTACCATGCAATTACACATTGATTGTCACGTTGCTATAAAAAAACTACCAAGTAAAAATATAATAACAAAAACATTTCCCCGATGTAAATACAAATAAAACTGAATGATTTAAATAACGACTGCGGATTCGCCGAATCATTCGTATTCAAGCCGGAGTAATTTTCAGAGCTACGGGAGCAGATTTACAACAGATAACGAGTGCATGATTAATATTGAGGCATCGACTGCAAGCGTTGTGATTAACGATGGCCAATCAACAAGCGACGATGACAATTTATTCCGGACACATTTTCATCGGGCTCGAGTGTCAACATATCCAAATAATAATGTACAATTAAAGGACTTATACAAATTTTTGGTAGAAGCCTAATAGACTGACTGATAACAAGTAAGCCTTATTCTACTTAATCAAAACAAATAAAAAAATAATAGCTTATCTGAAATTTTAACTAGTACGTGATTTCCCAACATATAGTGTATAAATCACAATCAATTACATGAATTGGTGTCAAAGATTAAAAAAAATCATTTTTTTTTGAAGAAATAAAAACAAATAAACTTAAAACGTAAGCACATCTCAGGCGTAATCAAGAAATCATTTTAGTTTTGCAGTTAAATACCTGCAGATTGCGTAATTTTAACTGGTTCGTAACGTTGCCGTTATCCGTAGGTAAATTAAATGGCGTTTGTGTGTTCATACAAGGTTTTTTTGTGCAGAGTAAAAAAAATCGAGTAGTCTCACTAAACACAATTGTACCACATTCACACTTATACTTAAATAAATAGCTTTTCTCGCGGTTTCGCTCGTTTTAATAGACTTGATACATCCATCAGTAACAGTACATTTTTCTGAATTAATCAATCCAAAGTTGAAGGAGAGAAAACACACTGGCCCAAAGACTGTTTCATAGCTTCACGATATGACAAAGATACGATACGTCGTAAAATTCTCATTTTATACCCAAATGTTATTTACCGCTAAGCTGTGGCTCCAAACTTCAACGTTTTTAGTTCAGTTATGGAAGGGAGAGGAAGAAATTAAATTGAATAGCTCATCGGAACACTAATCGTGATAAAAAAATAGTTACCTATTTGTATGTTAAGAACTACACTTGTGATTATTATTTATAGAAATTAATAACTTAAAGTATGAAGCTTAAGTACATGAATGTCTAACGAGGAATATGTATAAGTTTTTTTTTTAGATTTAAGACTGTATTGTTATTGCAATCAGGATGCAATATAACTATTTTTACTAGCCATAAAAACAAACACTGAATAAACATAAATAAATCTCTTTTTCCTTACAATATTATTGAAAAACAGTGATTTTAATTTAAAATTTATTGTTATGACCCCGTCAGTACATTATTAATGGTCCATAGTAAGTTAATTCAATAAATTAAATTGTTGGCAACGATCGTAAATTACACTAAGATCATATTATACCATACTAGCGGGTCTTGTAGCTCCGTAAATGTCTGTAAAGCAGCTAATTATTTTCATCTTGTAATTTATTGTTACTTACACTTTTATATTTACAATTTTTATATTTTATATTTATATCCTATCAATTTTAAAATGAATAACTTCTCTCTGTATAGGAAATTCCAATTATATCGATGACATAATAAAATAATCATTTTACAATTTTCTAAGCTCTTTCCAAAATATTTTTATCTTTTATATACTTTGTCAATTTAAAAAAGATAATATACTTCTTACGTATAGAAATAATTAAAATCGCTTCATACTAAATAAAACTTATTCGGTTTCTATCATAAAAGTAGTATTGACAATTTTTACCTATTAACTGAGGTTTAACTGATTAAACGAGCGTTGTTAGTGCCTTGAGATTTCTTGTTTCGAAAAGAAATATATGGTTACTGAAAATTCAGGCTTCTAGTTTTATCCACAACGAAGTTATAGGGGGTCGAAAATGGCCTGAACTGCTTCGAGAAAAGGATGCTACGGCCGTGTCGTTTTTTACTCGACTTGGCGGGGGCACGGCAGATTTATTAGCAAATAGAAATATCAATTGAACTTTAGAACTAATTTAATACACATAATTGTTTAAAATGCGGCGAATATATTCAATTAATGTATGATATTTTTAGTGTAATGAACATTAACTACATTTTCTGATTTATATTTTTTACGAAGGGACTAATAGAATTTAGATTATAAGATGCATTATTATATCAAAGTAATCAAGAGGTGGAGTATTTTAGAGGTGGTAGAGCCTCGCTGAAGCTATTTCTGGTTTCAGCATGAATGGGTCAGTTCGCCCGGGGTAGTACCACCCTCTCGCAAAAGACCGACGTGAAGTAACAGTGCTTGCATTGTTGCGTTTCGTTCGGTCAGTGAGAGGGCCGGATAACCCACCTGCTCTCTCCCCCTTCCCCATCCCCACTCCCCCTCCCCCAAACACAGGGTAGCAACGCACTCGCGACTCTTCTGGTGTTGCAATTGTCTATGGACGGTGTTGATCACTTAACATCAGGTGACCCACCTGTTCGTTTACCCCTTTGATATAAAAATCAACCTACACATCACTACTGTTCTATATTTTTCAATTATATCAAAGCAAAATATGATTCGAATAAATCCTTTTTTCATAGAAATTGACAAACATAAAACGTACGAAACCATTAAACAACAAAGGTTTCGGTTTCTTTAAACAAAACGTGAAGCAAACATTCTTTGCACATACGAAGTACGTATCGCGTAGAGCCTTTAATATAACAGTTCAAGCGGAAAATCCGATATCTTGAGCCGGAACATTGATGAGCGTTTAAATATTCATGAAGGCGTCACGCGCGCACTTCGCTTCCAGTATCCACACTACAAAATGACGGCTGTCACCGATCAAAATCCTCTAGATGGGCCATAGTTTATTTTTTATATCATACCTACTAGCTGGAACTATGGCTTTGATATTTAAATGTTTATTGGATGTATAAAATGCAATATTAATATATTCATTGCTGATAATTATATGTTTAATTCGGCACTGAATAATACGTTGTCATGTTTAACATTTTTAGTTTGTCGTATCAAGTAAAAGCACTCACTATGATTTAAACATAAAAGCTATGGTTTATGGTAATATTAATTATTTTTGTAAATCATAATAATTACCTGTTATATTATATTAACGAATAAATAATCTATACATATAATAAGAATGTAAATCTTACGCGTCTGTACTTTATAGATTTTTGTGAAAAAATTTGTTGCAGGTGTCTTGGAATAAGTAATAAAATAACTTTCAATTATTTTTAGAAATGTCTGTCTTTTTGTATCAACACGCATCACTGCTAAAGTATTGCGTTAACGATGAAACATCATAAAGCATCGATTTATAAGTCTTTATCACGTCAATAATAGAATAATAATACAGTTATCGGCTTGTAACTAGTATAGCTGATATCGTACGATCCTTGATATAGAATGGAAAACGATTCTCTTAAGGGAATATAACGCGAACACTGCATTCGCGCACCGCTATTTATTTATTGATACAATTTAGTATTGTCTGCACCATCGTATAATAGTTCTGTTTATCATCATGAATTATTTTAAAACAAAATATTTATTCACGTCTGCTGTGGGTTCCCTTACTTTTTCTAAACTACGCAACGGATTTTCACGTGGTTTTCACTATCATCTGAATAATTTCTTCATACTCAATATCTTCAGACACACTTTATAATCAAGTCGTAAAAAACGGTGTGTGTCGTAAGGCTCACGATAGAAATGAAACTTATGTATTACAGGGACACGTTTTAATTATTCATCAATCACTTTTAATAGCATAAATTGTGTTCAGCGAACACAACGCCGCTTAAACGCAGTACACGCAACTACGGACAACGAGAAAGAAAGAAAGCGAGAAAAGCGCATATTTCACTGTTCTATAATACTCGAATGCAAGTGAGATACTGCCACTCTACCTGACACAGTGATTACCCCCCTACTTTTCCTCACACAAAAAGGTTGCGGATCGAAATTTCAAAGCCCTCCCATAAGAAGTTTAACTTAAAAAACACTTTTCGAGTCGTTGCATTGCTAACACTGGCTAAACTTTATGAAATATATGAATATATTAAGGCACAGAATTGTATACTTTAATAGAATCGATAAAAAAGTAGGCGATGGGAAATGTCTACTTGCTAAGAATATGTTAATCATTTTATATTTAAAAAAGGATTATTTACGAAATTATTTCGATCAAAATAATATAAATCCTTATTCGATTAAACGTGGAAGGTATTTAGTGTAAACAAATTAGCCCTTCGTAATACATTATT
Organism: Antheraea yamamai; assembly: GCA_036509395.1. Taxonomy (NCBI): domain Eukaryota; kingdom Metazoa; phylum Arthropoda; class Insecta; order Lepidoptera; family Saturniidae; genus Antheraea; species Antheraea yamamai. Next base: position 16,364,884 of record AP028436.1, on the reverse strand, counting down.
CCAATTTCAATATTTTAAAATACCACAAAAAAAGCAAGAACAGCTGCAAGGAAACTTGGGATCCTCTAAAGAGATTAATTCTTAAAAGGTTAAGCGATATTTCACACCACAACAGTTTCTCAGCCTGTACCAAGCTCAAGTACGCTCATGTGTTGCTGCCACCTATGGGATGGATCAGCCTATCAGCTGGCCGCTCTTGACTCCATTGAGCATCGTACTCGTCGTCTTATCGGTGATGAAGCGCTATAGGAGACAAGAATGCTCAATTTAGAGTATCAACGGCAAGTAGTTTGTCTCTCAGTGTTTTATAGGTTATACTTTGGAGATTGTGCAGAAGAATTATATGTTATAATTCCACCGTCCCCATTTCCATTACAGGACAAGTAGACGCCGTGAGGGTTTTCACCCTTATGTGGTTGATATTCCCAAGATTCGTACGAAGCGATTTGCTTCCACGTTTATTATACGTACAGTCATGGTGTGGAATTTACTCCCGGTGTCTGTCTTCCGGTCATCATACAACTTGGGAGTGTTCAAAAGTAGAGTCTATAGGCATCTAGCAGGTAAGCGCGATCCGTCGTCGGCTTTATCGTCACTTACCATCAGGTAAGATTGTAGACGAGCGCGTGCTTGTACAACATAACAAAAATTACAAATCCGTAGTATTTGGCGGGATCTCGGAATTTCATGTAGTGGACTTTATATTTTATTCATAATCTTGTATTATTTGGTTCTAAATTACGTAATATTGGTGGTGTTTTACGTAATATAGTTCGGTTATTGTGCACAAGTGGAGTGGATCGGAAATAATACCACGGAGCATGGATTCTGGCTTGCCACAAAAATTCCCTGGAAAGTTCTAACAAGACAGCCACCGTCTTGTTATTTCATTGAAATGATCGCAAGAAACTTGTAATATCACTATATATTAGCTACTCGACAATGGCAGTAATGATCTATTAAAAGATTGGTTTGGCAAAAAAAACCACAGATTCAAAATGACGCATAATAAAAAGAAAGTTGTTTGTGTGACTAGACTTACGAAGCTTCTAAAACTTTGTTAAATTATCAATACCAAAGCAACGAAAAGTGGATCGGATAATAATATCATGTCATATTGTCTAAGTGCGAAGCCGAAGTAGATTGCTAGTTAAGCATAAATGTATAATTCCATTATATCTGCTCTTTATTTTTTGACTAATTTTCTTTGTACATTTATATATATGTATACATAGCCTTTATGTTATTTTATAAAAAACACGAATGAAGTTTTTAGAGCTATCCATTACGATAGTTTCCAAATGAAATAGCAGACACATTTTATAATCACGTTTAGTACTTTTTGAAAAATAATAATTTTAACGCATATTAATTAAAAAATCTATACCTACTTATAGAGTTATAAAACTGTTGTGTATAATAAAGTATGCACTTTTTTATCTTTATATATAAATTTCTTCTGCATGTGTGTATGTCACTGAACTCCTCCTAAACGGCTGAACCGATTTTGGTGAAATTTTGTGTGCGTATTCCAGCGGATCCGAGAATGGTTTAGATTCACAGATGGACCCGGTAGGTGGCGCTGCGGTTGAATTATATTTTTTTTTTATTATCAAGGCAGGGCAACGTCCGCCCGGCCCGCTAATATCTAAAAAAAATCTCTTAACAATATATATTTGTGGTCTATCACATAACACTTCGGATTTTGTGTGTTTTTAATATTATCAAAAAAATATGTTTTCGACAATTTATTCACGGCGATATTTTTACACGTTAATCAATTTTACGTAAAAAAATGCAAATGGCAAAGTCAATTAACTGCATGAATCGTTTAGAAAGTTGATGTGTAAGTAGGTTAAAAGCCACAAAAATGTCACTCGAAAAGGTCACTACAATGTTAAAATTTATAAAGATAAATAAAATTATTTATCATTTTAATCAGCAACGTAAGTTTAATATTAATGATAACGATTTTCAAAGAACGAATTTGCATAAACAATGCAATTTGAATATAAATTTGCTATTATTTTTGAAGTTATACTTCTTTTGGCGCGTTAGGGAAAAATCATGAGAGTAAATTTTTACGATGCGCGCGCAAACCGTCACGAAAAACCGACACCCTGAAATTATTACGATGCGCGCACACACCGTCACGAAAAACCGACACCCTGAAGTTAACTATAGTCAACATTTTGTTTCTTTGTATTTGTTGTTTGTATTTCTTTGTATTAAAACTTTCAATGTATTAAATACCTTATTTTTATTGTTAGTGTCGTTTTTTCTACAAACGTAGAATAAGGCGTAAGATAAAAATTTTGAAAAGATTTTTATCTTCTTACGCCAAAGAAGTATAACTTCTAACGCGTGTACATAAGTACACACACACTTTTTTTGACTGTAAACGTAAAGATTATGTAATACGCAAATAAATAAAATTGAAGTATTTGTTGTTATCATATTTTGCCGAGAGTTTTATACATAGACTAGCTTTCACTCCCGGCTTCACTCGCGGTAGTGTAGACTTAATCCTTAGAGGGAAAAAATGGACTAAAGGTACCCTATGTCCTTTTTTTAACTTTATTTTTGGCAACCAATCTTTTAGATTATTACTGCCATTGTCGAGTAGCTAATAGTATTACAAGTTCTTCTTCCATTCCATTTTTGGAAACCAGTCTTCTAGTAGATTATTACTGCCATTGTCAAGTGAGTATCAATATTACAAGTTTCTTGATATAATTTCAATGAACTAACAAGATGGTGGCCATCTTGTTAGAACTTTCCATGGAGTTTTTGTGGCATCTCAGAATTCATGGTCCGTGGTATTATTTTCCATTCACTTTACTTATGCACAATAAACAAACTATATTACATAAAACACCACCAATTTTACACAATATAGAGTCAAGTAACACAAGATTATGAATAAAAAATAAAAGCCACTACATGACAAACCAAAATCCCGCCAAAAACTCTCTATATCCTTTTTTGTAGCCTTGCTAACTTGTATACAAAATTTCACAACGATCAGCAGATTAGTATTAAGGTGCGCAAAACGTAACAAAAAAACCCCCTTCACATTTATAATATTAGTTAGGATAGAGAACTTTTGAGCGTAACCATTAGACTTTCTTTAGCGGACAAGCAGTATAGATAAAAATTTGCAGAGTCAATTTAAAGTGAAGTAGTATGTAGAAAATTGTAATTAAAAAAAAAGTCGAGGCAGTCATAAGGACTGCCGACAGAAGTGAAAACTCAAAACTGAAATAAATGATTTCTCTTATTATAATTAATTATAGTGTGACTGAAAATATGTCAATTTCAGAATTTGTTTATTGATATTACTAACATTACTGTGGTTTTCATATCTATTAGCACTCGGAGCTATAATTATATACATTTTTATAGTCTATTAATCAATCAAACGTATGATGAGCTACAAAATATCTATATTACATGTACACATGCCCCTATACTACGCGTCGCTAGTCTGACGCAAGCCGCGCAAACGTACTACGGCCGGTCATGCCTACGTAGCATGTCATGATGCGAAATTATAATTGTATCTCCTGCCAGTAATAACCGCTCAACGTGACCAATGAAGTTTTCACTACAAAAATATGAGACACCATACAACTAACCCATATAGAACATATAATTCCCATGAAAGAAGGAAACTAAATCCTTTTGCAAAAAAAAAACAAGCACTGTAGATTTTTTGCTCTACTTTAGTGAATATTGCCAGAATTCACTTCACGCATACACTACTATAAGTATACAGACTGCGTCAAACAATAAAATTCCATTTAATTAACTGAACTTGACATCGAAACGTAAATTTCCTTAGGAGACCGTTTTTTTGCAAAGGATTTTATATTCACGTGAATGATGTCATAAGTGCCAACTAATTTTGTCTATAAATATTTATATAATCCTGCTTGGTAGTAATTATGCAGATATAAATGTAATCAAATATGTTAAAATACGCTATTATTTCCCATTTACGAGTAGGAGCGAGAGGTATACCAGCAAAATCTCTCTACAACCTTCTGAAGGACCTTGGCCTGTCGAGAACTGCAGTAAGTTCTATTTTAGAACGAGTATCAAAGGCTGCACTAACAGGTTCATACCAAATTTGGCTAGGTAAAGCGGGAAACTCGAGCAGTGAAGGTGAGCGTTGATGCGCATCTCAAAGGGGGCCTCCTTAAACCTACACCTGGGTCGCAAGTCCTGGGAACTGCTCTGAGTTTCTCCCTCTGCCACACGATGGACCCGGCACCCGCACGGTGAATCCATGGAAGGCTAAGAAGTTCGTCTCTCAATAGTAATGATGTGATGTGATGACCATTCTTATAATTTGCATAATACTCGCATATAGTAATAACACATATTAATAATTATCATCAGCCTGCAAGATACCCACTGCAGGGCCATAAGCCTCTTCCCGAAGGAAGGTATGGGCGTAATCTCCACGCCAGCCCACAACGTATTGGCGATTTCAAACTCTGAGAAATCCACAGCTCTACATTTTCCCACATACGGTAGCATTACAAGGACATTTCTCAGGTTAATGTTTCCTCACGATGATTTTCCTTCACCGTCAGCGGATAGTGTTACCAATTTAAATTAGTAAATGTACGCGGATTCCGAAAAATTCGTTAGTACATGTCAGGGTTCGAACCTCCGGACATCGAAATAATATTCCACCGGTCAAACCACTAGGCCACCTCGACTTCTGATTATAATATGACATACTAATTATACATATTTATTAATATACAACTAAAAAATACATACAACGCTAAATGGAATAGCCTGACTATAAAAAATAGTTAAAGACACTCATCGACCCCACACACAAATTCTTTGTTGACATAACAATAACGCACGAATATATTGAACTTTTGATAATAGAATCGTTCTATTGTTGTCAATATGAGGGTCATACCCCAGTTTTAGAGGTCATATAAGGTTACCGGAGAATTTGTCGATCGTATATGATGAACATAAAATACGTTTTAAAATGTGTCTGTTTCTGGCAACAATTATTGTTATTTTTGGCCATTTTTTTGTTTTATTTCAAGGATTAAAGATTTAGGAGTAATATAATTTATTTAGTCGTGGTGTTCTAGTGGCTTGACCAGTGGAATATCATTTCGATGTCCGCAGGTTCGAACCCCGGCATGTACCAACGAATTTTTCGGAATTCGCGTACATTTACTAATTTAAATTGGTAACACTATCGGCTGACGGTGAAGGATAACATCGTGAGGAAACCAGAACCTGAGAAATGTTCTTGTAGTACTACTGTATGTGGGAAAACATAGAACTGTGGATTTCTCAGAGGTTGAAATCACCAATATGTCGTGGGTTGGCGTGATGATTATGCCCATACCTTCCTTCGGGAAGATGCGTATGGCCCTGCAGTGGGTCTTTTATAGTGAGTTATATTGTTGTATAACGCTATCACAAGTCGTTATTTATTTGTCTCTTATGTAGTAAGATAGAATAGACTCGTTCGACTGAAAATTATTTATACTATTTATACATATAATATGAGCGAACATGTCTCCAACAATGATTATTATATACGTTAATATGAGTAAGCAGTGATATGAAAAACAAAATCTATCTAAAACACGTCTAATCCACGTATTTATAATCAAACAGAATTCCGATTTGGTTACTAAATTTTATTTCTACCTATCATATGAATGATGTCGCTCTGTAAGTTTGGTTAATTTATGGACTTTGTATTTTAACTGAAACTTTACGCTTATAGTTTTTATACCTTTGTCAATACTTTTGATAGGCACAAAAATACTAATGTGTAGCCTTCTATTTATTTTAAGAACTAAGTAAATGTTCGCGTAATCTTTACTCGCCATTGAAATGAAACTTATTTGAAGTTGTAGAAGATATTAAAATAAACACAAATATATATTAGGCAATTACATTCTTAGGTAATGAAAAAACCTATTCATTTCTAATACCTTACACGAATTCGTATTAATCTATATGAAAAAGCAATAATTGAAATTAAATACAACTACAAATGGTAGGTGGCATCAAATACGCCACGCTGCTAGAATAAAACGAACCCGCATTGCCAGATGTTTCTCGCGAAAGGCGTCAACCAGTTATCTTTTAAGTTCCTAAAAAAGACCACTGTAATTATGCACTCCGACCACAATATTCCAGTATCAATCCCAAAGGGCAACATGCAGCCCATAACAAAGGATACAGTACTTGTGCTAGCCATCAATGGATTAACTAGAATATGGAATGATGACAACATATTGATATTTTCTAGGATGTGAGTATTATGTCGTCACATGTCAAACCAATTGATTTTAAGCTATCTAGTATGCGTTCCCTTTTTTCGCTCTTGATTTCGTGCGTGCAAACATTCACCTTTTTCTATCATGTTCGTCCATCTCTCTCGGTTCATAGTTCTTTGTTTTCCTCTCTCCGACCAATTACCCATTTTTTGTCCATTTTGTATGATAGATAGTGCTTATAAAAATGTTTCATTATATTTTTCGACCGTGGAAGTGTATGCTCATCAAACACAAAAAAGTTTTCAGTTCAAAAAATTGAAACCCATAGAAATTTCATTTCTTGAGGATATGCACATATACGAGTATACACCCTAGATTTGTTATTTTAGATATATCATGGTTATACAAAACTAAAAGTGTGCACATTTATCTTGCGCTGGGTGTACACTATGAAAATTTATCAAGGTCGTATTCTAATATAACTAATGAACGGTAAATCACTGACAAATTATGTACAATTTACTCATAAGAGATAATAAACTTTACTAAATTTAATCGCCTCCGGATCGCAGAAACTTAGCGTAACAACAAAAATATATTTCTAATAAATTCGGCTGGCATAATAATTAAGTAACAGGCGCTCCAAGGTTGTACGGGTTTTAGTGTATACCCTAATAGCGGTCTGTGATTTCGCAACACCAAGTTTGTTCCAGTTTAAAATGCCTAAAGTCAAAGTACAAATTATTTAAGGCCCGTGTGTCATACTGTCATATTATTGAAGTACACGGACATTAAAGGAATTTTACCCTGAACTGGCCAGATACAATGCATTAGATAATATCTAAGCTTAATGTATTTTAACACATATACTTAATTTGTTATTGATATAGTATCAAACCTAGTTGATTTAAATCATCTGATGGTAAGTACTATGTAATCTAAAGACAATATCGACGACTAATAGATCTGGACCTCACTGTCATTCCGACTTGCAAACCTCGTAACAGCTTGAATATACACTGGGTGATTCCGGAATAAGTTAAATTAAAAGTACTATGCAGGATTTAACACTATAAGCATGATGGTACCGATCCATTCGTTTATAGGTCCATACTATACTGTTTTTTTTATTTATATAAGGGTTTATATTCCACCCTACATGTCAGCCAATTTGTTCCCCAATCCTTCTATCTCTATCATGAGAGTCGCTAATAAGATATCATTACCAGGTCATACAGCATCTTAGCTTCACCCGACCAGGGTTCAGCCAAGATGCTGTTACAAATACCTATGTTCTGGCAAATACTTTTCATACTAATGATCAACAATTCTCTTAGCACATTCCATCATCAAGTGATGGATATCCTCATTTTTTCTGCATACATCACAGTTGGGAGATTCCGCTTTCCTCATTAGGTATGCAAACTTCTCGATGGATAGTGCTCCGAACTGAGTCTTAAAGCTACCTTAACATATTGTCGGTTTAGCTTACTTTCTACTACAATAGTGGATACTGGCTTGTGTATGGTGTTTCCAAGCCTACATTTATATGAATCTAAATGCATGTTTCTGAAAAAATTTGAACGTGATCAAAAGTTGTAATTAAATCATTAAATTTGATATTATTTCGACGGGTCCAAGCTTTCGCAATACAACTAAGGTGCAGGTGCCAACAAGAACGAACAGAATGCAGTCAAACAACTAAATTATCTCACATCAAACCAGATATTGTTAAAATAAATTCCAGTAAATAGCCCGCTACCGTCAATAGCCATAGCAAATGTATTTCTCATAATTTTTCTTCCATAATAATTCACTTGACTGACATATAAATCAATCGCTTTTAGATAGACGTAAAAGCAAAATTTCGACACAAGCCATTAATTACTCAAATTAATTGTCAATATCGACCGAGCGTAATGTTTCCGATCTATCTAGATGAATAATATTTAAATAGAGTAGGAAATCCCGTTGTACCGAGTGCCTTTCCAAATAGCGATGATAATTGTCTTGCGAAACTCTGGGAGTTGCCCGACCGTCGAGGTTATTGTCGACGGAAAATGCACAGCGCCCAAAGATTCGTTAAATATTTGAGATTCAAAGAATTGCAGAAACAGTTGTATTGACATAAAAGGGAATCGCGTTAAGTACGCTCCGAGAATTCCAAGGTCCATGGCACGTTCTAGAAACTATGAATTCGGTAATAGCTATATTTATCGAGATTATATAATAATCATATTTGTAACGAAGAGAAATACGTTTTTAATATTATAAAATAGATAATTTTAGAGACCTTTCATTTAAATAGTTAATTAATTAGAAAGACTCTTGTAGAAATCATCGTAAGGCTAATGAAATTTGTTTTAGAAGCTTGAAATGTGCTTCATTGCTTACTAATTTATATAGTAAATACTATAAACAAAGTAAATTCCATTGCCTTTCAGTAGCCAGAAGATATCCAGTATTCATCTAATAATATGTGAGTAATACCAATTCCTTATTTGTTTTATTTATCCATTAAATTCCGCTTTCATTGGACTGTTCATGGACAATTGTCGGACAATAACATGCATGATGAAAAATCTCTATCATTTCTCTATAAATTCGCAACAGCCCCGTATTTCTGGCTATCCATCTGTATAGATGTATTAATTTCTATTCAGTTACCAAGTTGCTTAATTCTAACTTGAATTGACACCCTTTTCTCCCCATTCTTTTGATATACTATTCTTTGCTATCGTTCTTAAACGTAGCAAATAAATCATATATAGACACCGGTTATTTCCATACCAGCATTTGCAGATAACATAGCGAAATGCATAACCATTTCAGTATAAACTGTTTCATATGTTAGTGCAAAGCTAGTTTGATGATGAGAATTACCAGATAGTCTATTGAAAGATATCTATCTAGTCTGACATTATCGGGTCTCGTAGCATTAACTGTTTGAATTTAATAAGAAACGTCACAATACATACGTTTTAATCTTTGAAACTAGCTAGTTAACTATTTATTGCTTCCAGAGCGATAAACAATATACACGATATAAAATTGAATTACGCAGAAGTGAAATAAAACCGCTTCTATATTTGTCTTTGTGTACGTCTTCTATAAAAGTTAATTATTTCAAAATGTCGGTATAAGGGTATGAACTTTCTGTAAACTAATTAGTAATTTAAATAAAAGCTAAGAAACCTTGTTATTTCAGCTCGCTGTTGCGAAAGTTTTCGGGTGTTTAAATTTCCAAAGCGCGTGTTATATTATATTCCAGTTAATTATTAAAACGTAAATATTTCAGTATAAAATGGTCAAAATGATTTCGATAAATTTGTAGATTTTCATAAATCACCTAAGTTTTTTATGCAGATAGTTTTTTAAAAACGATACGTCCAATGACAAGTGGTCTGCAATTGCACCCGCACATACGTCACTAAAAACAAGATTTGAATTGCACGCACAAGATAAATTGTTAAACGGAATTAAACTCTAATAAATCACAAATAATATTTTATTATTTCCACATTAATAGATAGCGTGCTATCGCAAACGCCGCTACAATTTTCTATGTCATAATTCGCCAATAGATAACGCTGTAGCGACTTAACGGTTATGCCGTTGTATCGATCGTCATGGAAATTGATAGGCAACTGCTATTTAGTTACGAAGATCACAAAAAATAATAACAAATGCATGCGGAGCCGCGAACGCAAATTAGTATAATTTATTGCGATAAAGGATAACTTTGACATAATGATTAATTACTGGTAGTATTGACCTTCATAATTTACATAAGCTATACTCAAAAATGTCCGAAATATTTCTAGAGAATGGAAAATCTTTTACTAATCTTGTGTTATCCTTGTTATCCTATCCTTATAACTTCAAAAATAATAAATCGATTTTTTATAAGAAACCTTTTACATTTTTAAGTCATGATTAGCTTTTAATGTGCTTATAGCTTCAACAAATGCTCCCTCCGTCGAGAGTGAAAATATCACATTCAAAATTAAAAAGTTGTAGTCTCGAAGCAAGAATGAGCAGAGCTCCTCGAAGTTTCACAACATTCTTTCTTCAAAAGTTGTTTCGCAAGTATCTGAAAAGACGTCTACTGAAACCTCGGGAGAGCAATTAATGAGAAAATAATAATGATCACTTTGGACAGTATTTTATATACCTACTAGCTTCTGCCCGCGACTTCGTCCGCGTGGAATAATTACTTTGGACTAAAACAGCGGGAGTTCTCAAAAGAAAAAAAAAACGATAAACATTCTTAATTAATGATCCGCTCCCAGTGACCTAAATGTAATGATATATAGCCAATAGCTTTCCTCGATAAATGAGCTATCTAACACTGAAGGAATTTTTCAAATCGGACCAGTAGTTTCTGAGATTAGCGCGTTCAACCAAATTAGTTAAAGATTACTTCTCTTCCCTCGTACTTAACTCGAGTCGTCATTCAAATTACAATAACTTATGATAGAGTATACCGATTTTAATGAAACAAAGACTAAGTTACTCCCGAAGATGCGCTTTATGATTTACGATTTGAGATTTTATTGTGAACCTAGCAGTGATGCGTGTTCATACAAACAGACAGAGAGACAGACATTTCTAAAAATGATTGAAATGTATTCCATTATATTACTTATTCCTAGACACCAGCAACATTTTTTTCACGAATATCGAAAAGTACAGACACGTTAGATTTACATTCTTATTATACGTATAGATTATATGTATTTGTTACTTTTTTTAAAACTGGAATAAAATAATTATTCTGTACTAACGGGCCCGGCAGACGTTGTCCCGCCCTGATTAAAAATATATCCTTGACAAATTATATACCAAAACGTTCTACATCAATCACTTTATCCACTGGTGAAAACCCCTTGAAAATCCGTTCAGTAGTTTTTGAGTTTATCGCGAACAGACAGACAGACAGACGCGGTAGGGAACTTTATTTTATACTATGTAATGAAGTTATCGTAACTTATTTACTAGTCCTTACTAATATTACAAATGCTAAAGTGAGTTTGTTTGTTTACGCTTTCATACCTTAACTATTCAACCGAGCATCGTGAAATTTTACACATGCGATGAGATTATGTTCAAATACCACGTAAAGTACAAACGCCAACCCAGGATATATTACCGATTTTGAATGTCCAGAAATATATAAATTATTTTCCCACCCCGATAACATTGTAAGCGACGATGTTCCTGATGAAATTCAAATTAGTTAATGTCCCCGAATTTCAAAAACTTTCTTTATATATCAAATCAATGTCGCATTAAATCCAACAATTCGTCTACTACGACTTTGACAGATTTAAGCTACGCTTAATTTGAAATTCAATAACTGTGAGAGATTGTTTTGTTGTTATTATTATTATAAGTATATACTAACAGAAAGTATACCAGTAGAATTGTTTGGCTGACTGAGTCGAAGATGAGCAATTTTTTTCGAGTATTTATGTGTCTATATCTATAGAATTCTTTGTAGCCTAAACAGTGTGACGGATTTCAACATATGATGTATGATTTTATTCGTCTTAGTGTGTTCGTTATTGCCTAAGTGACATTAATTATATAAAAAAAAGTCGAGGCAGTCATAAGAAATGTCGGCAGAAGTGGAAACTAAAGACAATAGAAACTGGACTCTTTACAATGTTAAGATAAATTATGGTTTGAATTATTGAAATTTCACAATTTGTAAATTTTAATTATTAACGTTATTCTCTTTTTTTATATCATAGAATGTAAACGAACAGGTGGGTCACCTGATGTTAAGCGATCACCACCGTCCGTAGACATTTGCTACACCAGGGAAGTCGCAAGTGCGTTGCCATCCTGTGTTTGGGGATAGAAAGAGGAAGGGAAGGGAGAAGGGGAGAGGAGGAAGGGTAGGGGTGGTGTTCCTCCGGCGTTCTCCCTGACCGAACGAAACGCAACAATGCAAGCACTGTTACTACGTCGGTTTCGGTGTGAGGGTGGTACTACACCGGGTGAGCCGACCCATTCATGCTGAAACCAGTAATAGATTCAGCGTGGCTCTACCACCTACTAAATATTTACAAAAGTTACAAAGGTTTTCACATCTATTGGCACTGCGAGTAGTAATTATATACATTTTTATACAGTTTATTAATACATCAAACATACCATGGACTGCACAAGTTAAGTACAAAATATCAATATTACATGTACATTGACCGCTATACTACACATCGCTAGTCTAGCGCAAGCGTAGTACGTGACGAGCATGTCGAGGTCATCGGAGACGCGAACCCATAAGCTTTTCCCTATCAAAAATCGCTAAGCGTGCTTAAATATAATTTTACTTCAATAATTAAGTACATCTGTTATTCTAAAATATTATGATATCGGATTAACCATTATTGATAATTCTACTTGTTTCTTAATATACGTAAGATGGTGGTCACTATAATTTTCTCTTACAACTAGAAATAACTCACTCAAACTAACGGGCATAACTTTACCGATTGTATCTATTTCAAACAACACAAGAACAACAACAGTCGATAAGTTAGGACGAAACGATACGATTGTTTTATCGTGTATATTTTCATGAGACTTGCGAACTGTTTCATTTTACTTAACGAATGACCAGTCAAGTTTAAGCGAAAAGTTTACAGGGTCGGTTTTTCTTTTATTCTGTGTTTATTTCATTTTCTTCCGCCGCGTCGCAGCGGTATGGTTAATATTCTAATTATAGTTGAGTTATGTTTTAATCTTTTTCTATTTCATAAAGTTTTAATTATAGATGTTATAGAATGATATCGTGGTATTTTTTTATATTAGCAAGACTTTTTTTTAGATCTTCTTAATTTGTTTTATTATAGTTCAACAAAGTGATTTTACTCTGCCGGAAGGTAAGCACAACGTATTCTAAAGACTGCTTAAAAATCTCTTTTTCGGTTTGAAAAACCCGCTGTTGTGGTATAGAAGAAGCACAATGGGCGGAAGATGGTTCCACGACTTCAGAGTACGACAAAAATATGACTTCTTAAACTTATTCATACTAAAATGAGTTACCATAAAGTTAGGTGGTTGCACAGCCCAGCGCGATGGACGCCTCTCCAAGACACTTATTTTTATAATAAACTAATTGATATCAAAGATTTCATCTACATTACTTATTATCTTAATGATATACAATAGGTACAGAGGAAATAACATAAAAAAATACAGTAAAAATATATTTTACTTACAAAATTTCTTTGTAAAAAATTTTGTCCGTTTATTTCCTCTCCTACGAATACGCGCCTCACCGCTTGCCCCACTTCACCACAGCAAGAACACACAAATCTCTAAACATAAAGTGTTTATAAATATCATCACTTCCTAATACTGTAATAATTAAAAAAAGTATATATTGTGATATTTTTGAGTGATGTGATATTTTTGAGAAGTAAAAAGTGAAGTGAGTTTTTGAGTGATGCGTACACAACGACAGACCTCTATTATTGTATTTATAATATATGTCATTTCCAATTCATAATACTGGTCTGTAAGTATCACAAATTAAAACACTAATTAATTAATTTAACATTTTTAGTTAGTTTACTCGTGTGTGTACTTTATACAATTTATTTAATGCTGTTAAAGCCACAACCGTATCTTAAATATATTTATATAAATAACAGTTGTTAATATAAAAATAAAGTATGTTTCTTTTTTGGCTTCAAACATATCAATGTCCGAATGAATTATTTATTGAGGGCCCTTATCAAGTTTATTATAACGTATTATATTCTTGTCAGTATGTACAATTGTGCCCTAAAAATGGTTTGTGTGACCGGATTTGAAGGTTGACAAAAAATTGACTTCATAATAGATTGCACAAACAATTTTTAGATCAATGAGAACATTATTTTAAAGGCAGGTGTCAAGTTTTTACCAAACTGCATAATATTTATTGGTATTTATTTTTAGGTGATTAATTCTTTACAATATTACTGTATAAGGCGTAACATTATTCGCAACTAGATTTTGTATCAAACTGAATAAAAAAAACTTTTCGCATGAGAAATAATTGAAATGTTTTGTGCACGCACTAAAAACGAGTGAACAAATCCGATGTTGAGTCCTGTTTAAATAAATGACTATATAGTTAATATTCAAGTTAAACTAAAGTAACTTTACTTAAACTAAAGTTACTAAAGTGAGGATGTAAGAAAAGGGCATAGGGTAGGTACCTTGTATCAAGAACAAAGAACGGTTCTCGAAGGATAGGCCAAAAACTTCGTTAACGCTAGTGAAGCTGCCGACATAACCTAGTAACATATAAAGGAGTACCAATGCAACTTCAAAGGTAAGAGTAACTTAGAACAGCGATTTTTGACTTTTAACTGTCATATTTTTTCTACCCGTGCTGCAAACTCAAAGCTTTCTTTAACACATTCGCTGCGGCAACATTAAATCGACACCTTCTGCTAGTGCGGTACGAGACAAATACTGCCCGTATCTATATTTCCTGCTATGCGTTACGGCCTCTATTTTGTCGTACCGACATCTGACTTTTAAAGTCCATACAGACGTGGAAACTTTCCATACCAATTGTTTTTTTGAACGAATCGATAGGCTACATCTTCGTGTATACCAAGCTGCGGTAGCCTGGGGTTCTGTACGATATTTCAAAAGATACAGGGATTTTTCAAAAGAACTCATCTACGGCAATATATTTGCCGTATAGCATAGAAGTGAAAAAATACTAGTGATGGGGCTTACCTTTAAAATGAGAGTCGATACTTTAAATATATTCTTTATTAAAGACACAATATTAAAATTTAACAGTATATGAATCAACATAACATAACTTCTTAATTAGTCAACATTATTATTATAAAATATTTTTTAATACTTGTACGACTGATGCCGGCTTTTTATTTTTAATCTTTCTAAATTAAAAATAAATGACAGTCATATGTACTTAGTACAAATATACTAATCAACAAAAAATGAAATAAGTTTTGTAAAATTTGGTCCCAAATTATTATACGTAATTACTTTAAATCTATAATGAGATCACACAATATTAGGAACTTTAATATGCACAAATGAAATAAATCTTAAAAACGATGTATGGTTTCATCAGACTTCTATGTTCTAAGAAGTGCTAGTAGGTAGTTATCACACTGAACAATTGTCATTCTACAAAAGTTAATTAGTAAAAATTGTGTAAAATTGTTGTGATATCTATTTATCATGGTTTTCATTGTAGCAATTTAAACACATAGCCTTTTGACATTCTTGGCAAAATGTACGCACTCTTTTAACTTTCTTATCAATCTCACGGCTGCTGAAGTCTTTTCTAAGACTGCGGTAATAATAAAAACACTTTTTAAATTTTTCAATCTTCTCTAACGTATGGCAAATTCGCTTCTTTGGGTCGTTGTTATTATCTTCGATAAAAGATGGGTTTGTGAGGGACTGAATGATTGACTCTAAGAAAGATAGTAATGGTAACTGTTTTTTAGTTTTCATTTTGTATACCAGCCATGCATTGACTAAGCAAGTTCCAAACAATAAACACATCATCAGCTTGCGAAACCATTTAAGACCTCTAGTTAGAGTTGAATAATAAGCAGTCATTTGATCACTGAAATCAACGCCTTTTTTGTTTTCGTTATACATTATTACACACTCTGGTTTCATAATCGGCAGGTTAGTCACTCGTGATTTTTTTCTAGTATCTTTTAAAGAAGCGTTGTGTTCTTTAACGGTGGTTATCATTGTTACAGGGCGTTTATCCACCCATTTTATTATTTTTACTCCATTGTTCATTTTTCCAATAATTTGTCCCTTCTTTAATTTTGAACTTATGACTGTCTTGGGTAACCCTTTCCTGTTAGTTCTCACGGTACCACATATATATGTATTTTTTTTCAGTAATTCTTCAGCTAACCACACCGATGTATAGAAGTTGTCTGCTATAAGTATTCGACCCTCATCTAACAAATTCTTAGTCAATCTGATAACCACATCATGCCCATGACCTACCCCTGATTTTTCTTCATCCTTCCCCGTATATACCATTATTGAGTATGTGTAACCTTCAGGTGTACATAGCTTATAAAGCTTGATGTCATATTTGTGTGTCTTGTTTTTAATGTATTGGCGAAAATGAAGCCGTCCTTTCCAAGGTATCATGGTTTCATCAATCACTATAAATCGACCTGGTTTCAACATATCCGAAAATGATTTTAATAAAATTTCGAGCACATTCCGAATTTTATATAATTTGTCACCATTGTCAATATTTTCGCTGAAATGCCAAAATTTTAATAACAGCAAAAAGCGATCCCTAGGCATCAGTTTTGAAATGTATTCATTTCGATAGCAACTCTTTTTAGACCAGTATAAATAAATTTTAGGTAATTTATTGATACCCATCATCAATAACAATCCCATAAACTGTTGCATTTCCCCAAAAGTAGTTGGCTCCCAGCGTTTTAAACGGGATTTGGACTTTATAACATGTGAATTTATAAACTCAGCTGCATATTTGTTAGTTTCTGTCACCATCTTTTTAATGATCTCTTCGGTAACAAATAATTTGTAGAAATCAAGTGGTTCTTCTAAAAGCATATTTGGTAGAAGATTTATTTCGCTTGTTAATTCATTTTGTGCACATTTAATTTGATCGGTAATGTCGATCCATTGATCTTCGGGATCTTCATTTTCGTCTTCAAACAAACTCGAAACATTTGAATCGGAATTACTGTCATATATTTCGTCAAATGTATCAGCATCGGAAGTATTTTCAGAATCAGAATCACTATCAGCAATTGTAGACTCTTCAGGTGGGCATTCCGTAACACTCTCGTTTACTGCAAAGTGTGGCTGTTGTTGAGAATTTTGAAGATTATTAGTAATCAAAGACTATTGGTTTCGTTTCACTTTACTATATATTTCAACACTAACACGATGTGGCTCTTGTATATTCTCAGATTTATGGGTAATTGTTTGTGTATCAGTTGATTTTATAATCTTTTTAGGCCGTGTGTCAAAGATATTCTCGTCTTCGGAATCCAACTCAGCTGGAGCAGGGATTTCGTGACGCGTAAATGAAGTTTTAAAAATCATCATCACTTTGGTCCTGTAAGGTATAGCCACGGTAGTTAGATGATGACGGTGTTTGATAAATGCGAATATTGTCATTAGTATTTATAACTGAAGAACTCGTCGACGTATTATACTTACTTTTGGGTGTCGATAAAACGTCCTCTAAAAGTGCTGATTTGTAAGGTGATTCGAGTGGGGATATCAAGTTGCTTAAAGAATGTTGTCCAATGATAGATCAGGATCATTGCATTTTTTTTGTATTGTTGCCTGATCCAAAACAAGAAATTCCTTTTTTGTTGAAGGACTTACATAAATGGATTTCGACTCCTTGTATCTATTTAACCCTGAACCACAAGCTTTAGCACTCCCTTTGTTTATCGAAACGTTTTCAATTACTTGTATCTTCCTTCTTGATGACGGACTTGTGATTTCCAAACTTGTTTTTTTAGAATTAGATGTCACATCCGAGCTACTACTACAGTGAATAACTTTTTTTCTTGCTTCTACACCTTCACTTTTAATGCCTTTACTCAAATCAAGTTTTTTACGTGAACGTCTCATTGTTAGGTAACTTCGTAATTTTACGCACAAAAATTATCGAGCGCTTTACATACGTCTTAACTGTGTCCAGCACTAACGCAAATTGAGAAGCCGCGCGGACGCATGCAGTGAGGCGCGGGGTCTGGGGGATACGGCAAGATAGTTGCCGTACCGCACTGAATAAAAATAATTACCTTACTATGCGTTACGGCAACTACTTTGCCGTGTATTATTAGTGCATAATATTGTTACATTAAATGCAACAATATTGAAAAGATCACTTATTCTTTTCTACAAGTACAGGAACATAGTTAGATCACCCCCGCACCGCGCGCAAAACAAGGACAACAAGCTGCCGCACTGGCGGACTGTCAAGTACGGCAAAATACTTGTCGTAACGCAGCGAATGTGTTAATCTATACTAATATTATAAAGAGGTAAAGTTTGTGACGTTGTGAGTTTGTGAGTTTGTGACGTTGTGGCGTTGTAAGGGGTAATCTCAGGAACTACTGGTCCAATTTGAATAATTCTTTCAGTGTTATATAGCTCATTCATCGAGAATGGTTATAGGCTATATATCATCACGCTAAGGCCAATAGGAGCAGAGCACAGATGAAAAATGTTTCAAAATCGAGATGTTTTTTTTTTGAGAGCTTCTGCTGTGTGTTAACGTTAGCCCAGAGTAGTAGCTATTACTACGCGGACGAATTCGCAGACAGGGGCTATAATCTATATACTAATATTATAAAGAGGTAAAGTTTGTGAGTTTGTGACGTTGTAGGGGGTAATCTCAGGAACTACTAAACCGAAATCTTTTACCAATAGAAAGCCACGTTATTTGTGAGTGTCATAGGCTATATATCATCACGCTAAGGGCAATAGGAAAGGAGCAACAATAAAAAATGTTTTAAAATCGGGGCTATTTTTCCTTTTGAGAGCTTCCGCTGCGTCTTAGCCCAAAATAACTATTCCACGCGTACGAAGTTGCGGGCCGAAGCTATTAACTCATTATATAATCTATACTAATATTATAAAGAGGTAAAGTTTGTGAGGTTGTAGGGGGTAATATCTGGGGAGTCGGAGAAAAATGGTCGAACGAAAACGTTTCTTACGAACGCTGCCTTAATTATGATATATATATATATAATTGAGTTCTAGAGAAAAGTTGTAGCTTGATAATGCCTATTACCGACCAACAAAGTGAGCACGGGTCGGCTAGTACTTTATAAGTTTCATGCCTCTGAACACAATCTCACTAATGATCTTAATGATGATTTGATCTAAGATGGTATACACGTTAAACGTAGAGGAGGATTAGCTCTCAAATGTAGCTGCAGAGAAACATCCGTATGAGCTTGGCGACAGATCCTCAACTTATGAGTTGTAGTTAGCCAGGCACGTACCACCATAAAATCAAAGCTATCATATTGGGTATTTTATAGAGACGGCGTTCAATTTCTCGGTATTTCCTAATTTCAACTTATTCTGTTCCAACATAGAACCAGACATCAACACGAGGGGTTCCAAATGAAAGTAGTAGGTACGGAGCGCGTCTACCTCCTCAGTTCATACATGACTCACTAATAACTGTGCGTAGTTTGCTAGTAGCTAGTGTGAGCAAAATGAGTTCCTTTCATTACCCACGGCTCGGTATTCCGTACTTATACGGGTATCTTGAATAGTGAAACTATTTTCATTAAGTAAGCTTGTACTGTATACTACTTTCAAACTTACTTTATCTTAAAAAAAAATATCACAATGGCTTCATCTAATAAAAAGTTATAAACGTTTTAAGAAACCACTACAGTTTCAATGGTACGTATCTTCTTGCTGTGGAGAAGTGGAAAGAGCGGATTGATGGTTGTTTTTTCTTTTGTACATAGAATACATTGTTAAACAACGTATGCGAATTCGCGGGTACATTGTTGCGGGAGATAACAGTTAACAATAGATAGAAAATATATTACGGAATTAGTTAATTACTTTTTGTATTTATTTGAGGAAGATATTTGTAGTAAGAATTACTAAACGTACTTAGATTTTTTAAATATCATTTTTATGGTTTTATATAAATAAAATTGTCCTATGTGTTTTAATACATAATATTTGTAAACATAAAATCATATTACTTTATATAAAACAAAACGAAATACACCTAACAAAAGTCCGTCGGGTATTCGCCAAGGTAAATGAAACCTGTGCAATACAAAACTTTGGCCATCGTTACAAATATATCGCAAAAGCATCTAACTTTAATGCAAGCCGTTCAGAAACTAACGTCTGAACTGGGTTGATACTAAACTTAATAAGCAATGGCACAGTACACTAATGTTCGATAGTAGGGTAACATGGGAAAGAAATGTAATTGCAAACATTTTGTGAAATAATCCCTTGTCTTTCTATGTAAAATATTATAGTATTTTAAAAGGGATTTAGTTAACTTTAATATAATTAATACAATATAAAAAGGTAATATAATTAAATATTTATGTATTGCAAGCCCTCTCTTTTCTGTTGTTGAATTGGTTTTTCCGAAAGGGTTTTAAAGTGTTTTTAAATAATTTATTTAGATATTTTGCTTTTTAAATTTATTTATATCTTTTTATTCAGTCATTTTTTTCTATTAAAAGTCACTGAGCAATTTTTTTCTTATTCACTTTTGTAAAATTAGAATTGTGACATAATATGCATAACCGGATACATTTATTTTTCTAGTCTTTTTTTTTCTTAACCGACCTCAAAAAGCGAGGTCATTCCTAATTCAACTGTATTTGTTTTTAATGTTTGTTACTCCAAAACTTCGTTACGTATAAACTGATTTGGATTTTTGTAGTGAAAACTTCTTTAGGCGCGTTGAGCGGTATTTTTGGCAGGAGATAAATTTATAATTTCACGTGCATGTCATGACATGCTACATGACATAAATGGCCGTTTTGTACTTGCGTCAGACTAGCGACGCATAGTATAGGGACCTGTGTACATGTAATATTGATATTTTGTAGTTCATCATACGTTTAATTTATTAATAAACTTTATAAAAATGTATGCAATTATTGCTCCGAGGGCCAATAGATATGAAAACCACAATAAACAAATTATGAAATTTAAATATTATCATTCACACTATGATTAATATGAAACTTCAAAAGAGTCCTTATGACTGCCTCGACTTTTTTTAAATTATTATTGGAATGAAGATATTTTCAAGAGGGTCCAGTTCTAATGTCATTAGCATTTGCTGTTGGATTTCGTAAACTGCAACATGGAAATCCTCAAAATCGAATAAAACATGTATTGTGACTGAGATATTAGTAAGTTTATGCGAAGCCAAGGCTAGGTATGTACTTCACTATGGTTAAGCATGTTTTGACGCATTTTTTAGGGTACATTTTTTTGAAGTCGGTTCTATTTTCTATTATACGTTTTTGTATCTACAATTATAATATGGGAAATTTAAATAATGCACATTTATGAATCAACATTTTTTTATTATATATCTACAATTAATTATGGTATGAGAAATACTAAAATTATGTAATTATGTTATGCATTAACCTACTGTTCTTTACAATATTGTAACATCAGGTATACGATCAGTAATAAGCAAGACTTCATAGCGATTGTACATGGCGCACTATAGTAGACCGGCTTCCCTTGATTAGTTCTAGAGATTACAATAACTGAAGTACCAATTTACCGTATTAACATATTATTGGGTTTATCAAATTTTAAACTACTGCAAATACGTTCTTTTACGAATATAATATAGTAACAAGTGAAACAGCAATTTATCTATGAAGTAATTGGTTAGCTATGTCTATTCTACATATATATAAGTCTCATGAGAAAATTTAGGATCACTTAGACGGTAATGAGGTGTTTTTCTCTTCCTCTTCTTCTTCTGCTCCAGTAAGAAATTAGTCATATGAAGAACAATCAAAGTCATATAAATAGTACTCAGAAGTGCTAGATTTATATGACGGTTGGTAGGGAAGATTATTTGTAGAGTGGAAGTACCTATTGAAGCCAAAATGTTTTCGAATAACTACCGCGTACCAGAAGACGCAGCGTGGTTAGAAGCGTCACAAGGCGGAGCGACGGCCTGGTGAAGGTTACAGGTTTCGCTTCGAGCTGCACAAGACCGGTATTAGTAACCATGTCGAGGGAAGACATAAATCCAGCGTGCAGGAGGATGGATAGAGTCTAAATAAAATACTTTAAATTTAATCCCAAAGTATATATTAAAATATCGAAATATAAATATTTTATTTAATCGAGATAAGATCTAATGGTTTAAGGTAAGCTTTTTCGTAGAAACATAAGGAACAAACAGGTAATGAACAGATAAGTTGGTAAACCTGTTTTAAACGGTGTTACTGTACCTATTTAGTAGTGAAGGCTCATAATAATTTCCATTGAGTTGTTGATTTATGGTAATTATAAGGCGACCATATTATATGTTTATAGTAATAATTTACGATGTATTTGTTAACCCGTTATCTTATATGTTGTGAGTAATTTTGCAATTGACTGTTTACTTCCTGATAAGTTCAATAATTTGAATTTTTAATATACCTCAGAAATGAAATGAAATGTAGCTCAGAAACAACACAATAAAATAAAAAGAAACAAGAAGCGGAGAAAGGAAATCCTAATTAATATTATAAAGTCATAGAATATTATTATTTTGTATAGTTTGTTTGCTTGTTTGTTACGCCTTCACGCATTAACTACTCAACCGATCATCATGAAATATTACATACACGTTGTCAGAGATACTGAAAAGGACATAGGGTGATTCATCTAGAAGAAGTGAACTATTTTCGAGGGACAAATTAAATCTACATTAAGAGGAGCAAACGAGCTAACAACTTTTGCGGGGTGGTAGGGTGTCTGTACCCGACTGGATCGCGACCACCGTACACCAGGTGGAACACCCGCTATAGTGGCACGTTTGGGCGTGTCGCGTTCCGGGATCAGCCGGTGTATATCCAGCAACCGGGGGGGGGGGGCAGTTTCAGGCCGGCATGACAGCGGCGACCAGCGATGGATAGTATGTCTTTCGTCGGTGGTCGCCATTGTTTTTGGATTGTACTGTGCTTACCATCAGGCACAGTACAGTCACTTTGCCGAGCTACGATAAAAAAAAAAAAAAAACTTAATATATTGTTGGTGATAAGAGATAACATTTTACTGTTTCTACACAAACACATGATTAAAAAATTGGACATAAAACGAAATTAGCAGGAAATTTGTAATGAAATGTGTAAGTAACATATAAAATGAATAAAATAACTATTAATATATCAGTATTGTAATACCGAATAGGAAATATAAAATCATTTTATATTAAAAGACAAAATTCGACTAATATTTTTAGCTTGTTTGAAAACGAAATGAAAAACATATATTAATAATTATTTTAAATTAAAATTCTCCTTTTATGTTCTAAAAATTACAGGTCCTCCGGAGATTCGCTAAGAGTGCTGCTAATAAGTAATGTATGTCAGAGAAGACCATCATATAAAATACACTTATTTTTGTTTTATTTTCTGTATACCATACTTCAAGTTTATCTAAATGCTTCTATTTTTAAATAATATGAATATAACAGATTCATAATTCAGAATCATTCAATCTCCAACGAAATAATACAACATTTTCATGGCACATTACAAATAAAAAAAGAGATGATACGGCTGCTCAAACAGTAACTTGTAATGTCATAAATTGTAGTGTTACGCGACAAAGACCGCCACAACGGTCAAGGTCACGGACCGACCGCAGATGCTGCTTCCAAATACGGACCAAAGGACATCGCCAACCGCATTTACTGCAGTTTATGGCTACGCTAAACAAAGTTCCCGTTTTGGTTACGTTCGTTTCATACACATTCATAACACAGGCGACATAATTATTAAAATTTTAAACACCTAACCGAAGCATAATAAAGATCTGTCAAGATAACTAAAATTGATGTCGAGTACAGAGTACGTGTGATGTAATGTTTTATTTTATAAAGTCGGTGCATATTTTGTAACAGTGATAGGATAAGCAAATACACGTGAACGATGCAGTTTAGAATCCCACATCATTGTAAAATCAAGTTCAAGTCTAAGCATTAAAAGAAGACAGCAAGATTAAAACGCAGTATAATGTTTGCAATTTGTATGGAGGTACAGCGTTCTCTAAGAACTACTAAATCTACTGTCAAGTTCTATACCACTGTACTAACAGTTACATTTGAGACCCAGGCCCATTTAGTGTCAATGTGTCATCATCTTAGGCACAGTGTCAATTAACATCAGGTGGAATTGTGATAAAGTGTTAAAGTTTATATAATAATAATTAATCAATTTGAGTCAAGCAATGATTTGAAGGTTAGATTATTACCATCCCCTATTATATTATCACTCGACATTAACTGAGATTAAGTGCAGTTAATAAGTCATAAATAATAAAGAGAAATATAAATATAGTACATATATATATATATATATATATATATATACAGTGTTTTAAACAAAGTATGAAATATATCATATTTTGTATTTATCATTATCAAAGGGTGCAGCAATAAATTTAGCTAATCTAGTACTTTACTGCATGTTCTATCAACTAACTCATTATATAGAAAGTTAAAAGAAAGATGATGTCTCATCGTTGAAATAAAATATCGTATAATTAAAACAATAAACATATACAAGTTAAAAATAAAAGTCCTACAACTGGCACCGCCAGTGCACTACAATAAGGTAATAAACATTACATTGCTGTTTCTCAATTACGCCCAAGCGATATAGGATGTCCAGTCGCTGAATATAAATATAATAAAAGTAGCGAATATGTATGATAAGATATACTAATCTATATAAATAAAATGATAGAGGTCAACCGCTGTGCACGAGTCACTCAAAAGCTACCGAATAGATTTAATTTTTTTAAATTCTTAGTCACTTTACCTTTGTCTAAAAGAAGATTATCACAATAGCTTCGCCTAATTTAAAGTTTTAAGAAAGTGTGTTTTTTATAAATACTACGCGATCAGCAATGTGTGCTTTTGCATCGTGAAGAAAATGAGCAAGCGGTGTGGTACTTTTTTTCCTCCATACATAGAATACTTTGTTAAGACAACAAACGGCGCATAGGATGATGCAGGTATCAACTAGTATATAATACAGCCGGCCGTAACTTAAAAAAATCTAATTTGCAAGCATATGAGAAACAAAAGCAAAGATAAATATTACAACATACCAAACAACTTTTAAAACGCAAAAACTTATAAACATACGCTATTGTTCCGCAAACATAGGTGTACCTTATGATAAATAACTACAAACACGACACAATGGCAACTAACACGTGAGAGCAATTCAGAAGTCACTTATTTTCCGGATATTAACACACAAGTCACGTGTGGACTATAACCGAAATATCACAGCTAACAAAAAGTTGTTCAGTAAATCAAAACAGTGGAACCGTTGAACAAGTTAGTGTTCCGGTCCATTCATATCGCACGAGTCACTTCATCGTGTGGCTGTGGCAGTTTAGGCCCGTGTTGCTCTACAAGCTATGTCTGCATATAGGTCATTCAATTAAAACCGTCCAACGAAAGTGCAAAAATTGTTACTGCACTATTTTCGATTTCATTTAAACTTTGTAGAAATATCCTAGAGGATTCAATAGATTTTTTTGCACGCGACAAGACTAAAGTCATATTTTTGAGTTTCTTGAGATTATTAGCTTTTTTTCAATAAAGAAAATCTTTAAATTATATTGATTTAATACTTTATAGGATTTAGTGTTTAAACGCAATCACACCTAATGTTAAATGACAATGTGATCCAATAACACACTAAACCAAGAACGACTGGCTCTCGAGTACATACCTATAGGAACTTGGTGACAAATTTTCAACATGCGGGTCGTAAAGTACCACCATGGCATGATTCCATCATGATTTTGCTCTTCAACAAAAGCTTTAACCCATTTGCAAGAATTCCACCCTATGTCAATCGAAGAGGTGTCTGGACACACTAACCACTGGGTCATCATAGCTTCAAAGTAAAATTTAAAACACAAATGTCCTACAAAGATTTTTATACAAATCATTTAAGGTACGAGTCTCTGTTATTTTTCCTTTGCAAAGACAAATGACACATTTTGAAGCTCAGTGCAGAAATAAAATGAAATATAGGGCAGTGGAAGAGTGTACTGGCGACAATTTGTTGTACAGCTGGATTTTTGGTATCGTCAAGTTTTATTTTCTACGTTACCACATTTAACAAAGAATGCAGCAAAGATCTCAAATCATATACGTAATAATAATATTTTAATTTAAATTGTTTAAATAGGTATATTATAATGTTTGTACGGATATTGAACCAGTACGCGGGTTTGTTGTTTGCGAAACACGCGGGAGCGGCCCCAATGTTGTAGGCGATGGTCAACAAAGGGCAATGCGGGTTGTTCGCCTAAACGCCACATTTACATATTTCCAAACAACTTAATTTCTACGGTCAACAAAATCTTCTATATTTATTTAGGCTTTTTTAACAAATAAAATAATTACTTCGGTTTAATAATATGTTACCTAACTATTCATATAAAGCTCAAGAGATTACGTTTTTGGTGTCTGAACGCGTTAATTAGTCACCGAAATTATCAGCCATATTTGAAATGTAGATTTGATCTGTCCCTCGGGAACAGTACTTTTCAAGGTGAAAGGTACCCTATGTATTTAACTGTACCACTGGAAATATTAATATATATCAGTTCAGTAGTTAAGACGTGAAAGCGTAACAAACAAGCAAACTGACATTCGTATTTATAAGGATTTATTGAAAAACGTTACCACCTATCTAAAATCACGGTATAATCCCTAGAAGAGGAGCCATTATCATGCAAAGTGGAAATCAAAAGGTACACTAAAAAAGAATTAAATAATACTGAAGACGGGCCGTGTATTGCGACGTGGGGAATTAGGGTCCAAGGACGAGTTAACCATTACCGAGCAGAGCCGAACTGTAAATGCCGATATCATCTAAGCAATGACGTGGTTAACCCTCTATGACTTTCTGACCTAATCGCCTGACAATATTTTTTATAATTACATGCGATGGCGACACGTTGTTGATACTTGAGTTTAACCGAGGGTCAGCGCTAGCTTAATATAATTGTGTATTTGAAACGCTTATGAAGAATCCTAATAATATTGTATTTGATTGATTCTCTTGTGAATCTCGCTAATAAATAAGTTGAGTATAGCTGTAACTGCTGAAGTTTAAATGAGGATATTAATTTCAAATAACTTACAAATTTCCTTGAGTTTTAAACTAAATAATTTATAGTTTAGCTCAGGTGGCCAAATAATTAAATCGTCTCTAAAAACCCTCGTCTACATAAAACCGACACGCCTCTCGAGAATTGACTTTGTGGTGTCATACGGTTAGTGGTCGGTCCACATTAATGTCCCTTTAAATGGATAGGGCAAGACAAACATGCGTATCCTCTGTATAAATTATTCTAAATATATTTTGACTGCATTTATATACTGGTATGGTTGACAGAACCAACAGTAAATAGAGTTACATGAGAAAATGTTATCGACTTAATGATTAATACACTATTTTACATTATTAGTACATTGTCGAATAGTGCTGAACTGACCGGCTACTATTATCTTAATGATGACAGGTCACCGTGCACCGATAGGTGTGTTTCAGAACATGCATTTAAATTACCACACATCACACATTGCTATGCTGTACCATATCGTCACTTAAAACTAAATAAAAATGATAATGAGAAATAATAAATAATAATACAAGGTGTAAATATTTTTGAACTCCACATTTTTATGGGAAGGATGCCTTTTTAGTGACGATATGGGTATAATATAGCATGGCAATGTGTTGTGTGTGGAATAAATGCAGGTTCTGGAACACACCTGTAGGTGCACGGTGATATGTTATCATTTTTGAAATTATGATCAGCAACCTTTTTAAGTGAAGAAAAGTGGTGTAGGGAAACACAGTGATGGGTAGAATGTTGAAAACACCGGTTCTCGTCTGATCGCCGAACTTAAGCAATGTGGGGCACGCTCAGTACTTGAATGGGTGACCGCCTGGGAACACCAAATGACGTTGGTTTTTTGTTGTATTTATTTTTACCGCAACACAATATTTTCAATTCTATTAAGTGTCTTTGCGACACACCATGTTTTTATAATTTTATGAGGCATTAATTGTAGAATATTTATTTGATGTCCGGAGATTCGAACAATGACGTGTACCCAATAGAAATAATTAATAAAATCACAAATACATTATGGTTATTATGCCTCTACCTCCATTTAGGAGGATATCTTTGGCCCAAGAGTTGTATATATAGAGAATCAACATTATTATTAATAAATCGTTAGGAGGTTATCTATTTTAGGAAATAGTTCTTTTGTATCTTTCGTTTTGACGTGTAGTCTGCTCTGACAAATAATAGTGAAGTTTCGAAGTATAAGAGAAAATAGTATTTTTGCCGCAAAGCCGTATCCCGTAGTGAATGCCGAGTTCCGCTCTGAAGGGTATTTGTAGTTGGCAACATATACTGGCACACCATTCTAACTCAATTCATACCATTATTTACCTTATTTAAAAGTGTGGGATCTTTATATATATAATTTTGTTAGGATAATAAACGATGCAGACGATGTCGCGAGTATCAGCTAGTACTGTAAATTCAAGCACCATGTCAAGCAGGTTTTAGTGTCGAAAAGCTATTATAGAGTGGATGTGTGAACGATGGTGACGTCTGGAATTGACTCCTCTCTGTGCATCCACTAAAAACGATATTGTAACGTATAATGTATTCGATATATATATATATGTTAAAAAGAAGTACCCGATCGAGTTTCTTACCGGTTCTTCTCGATGACTGGGTTGTTTTCCGAACCGGTGGTAGTTTTGACGTTTATAAGCGCCTTATTAGGGCCTAAACTGAATAAAGTATTTTTGATTTTGATTTTGACTTTTTTATTCAATTTAGGCTCTGAGAAGGCACTTATGAACGTCAAACTATCACCAGTTCAAAATACAACCCACTGATCGAGAAAAACCTCGATATGGTTTATCTTTTCATTATATATATATCGTAACATATTTTTACGAACATGCATAGTCATAGATATAATAGACAGTTACATTCGTTTTGGCGGATGCATAGAGAGGGGCATCATTTCCAAACGTCACTATAGTTCACATATTAATCCACCAAATAAAACACCCTTTAAATATTAAAACCCGCTTGACATGCTTGAACTTACTATATGGCAAATGAGTAATGTGTTTTGAGACTTTAATATAAAATCTAACACTATTACTTAAAATCTGTTACTGGTCTTAGTGACCTTGAGGCATGGAATGACATGTCATTGTTTCTAGTATTTATATTATGTCGGCCTTTTACTAATTCCTGCTTATCTAAATTTTTACAGACATACACCAAGAATAGTATAAGTGAAGAATTTGGTTCGAATATGAATTTAACATAACAACGTGTTCATTAATGGTTACTGCGTTTTCATATATATTACCAATTTACCCGAATCTGGTAGACAATCCTGATCACATATTAATATTCTACTCACCGCTGATCCTAAGCTGAATATATGAACGATAATAGTAATAGAATATTACGATAACAGAACGCTACGTGGACAATTATTATCAATAGATAGCCTCTTGCATCCTATTATATCGCACCAATATAGACTTAAGGGATAATTATTGGCATTATACGGTTCTGCATAATGTTAGTTAGTAATACTAGAATTAGAATGACTATATTATTGTGTTTGAAATATGATTTTGTTACGTATTAAATAAAATTACACAGTGTCTTGAAATTTAAATATAATCTGCTTCTATAAATTTCGTAAAAATAGCAGACGTGGACAACTATTGATAAAGAAATGTGGATAAAATTTGTCCGAATTCACTTCTTGGGATGTACTAACTAGTTAGTAAGGATCCATGTATATATCGTGCGGTGGCAAGCACCAGACCCACACAGGCTGGGGTTAGAGGAAGTGGTAATAAATAAATTTGCTGCTAGATACCCTTTTAAAATAAATGCCAAAAGCTTGTTTTATAATCGGGATAAAGGCTCATTTAGCTGATAGTCTTCACAGCCAGCGTTGCCGATGCTAATTAAGCACCAGCTTCTCAGATAATGCCCAGCAAAATTATAGATCACTGGTTATCGTGCCGCGCCAGTGTACGTAGAGCGAATCTGAACGCAAGGGAGTCGGAGTGCGTGTGACGGACAAGTGACAGGTATAATCTGTATAAAAGATTTTGGACTTTTTATGGCCAAAAAATTAAATCAGCCAAAGTAAAACAATGATAAGTAAATTGAAAAAAATCTTGACATCTTTGAGTTATATCGGCTGCATAATAATCCATTAAAATTACACGAAAGTAATGTCTGGTGTCATTCTAATCGTAACTAATATAATAAAATGTAAAAGCATCTTTATTTGTATGTTATATTTTCACGATTTAACTACTCAACCGATCATCGTGAAAGTTTGTATACACATTGACATGGATACAAAAAAAGACATATAATATTTTTAATTAAGAAAAAAATACTGTCCTTGAGGAATAAGTTAAATATACATTAATGCGAGCGAAACCATTGACAAAAGCTAGTTATATATAAATGCAGACGACGTCGCTGACGGCTGCTAGTAACAGTGATACTATGCTAATAATATCACTGTGACAAAAATAAAAGTTAGTGTACACTAATAGGATGAAAAAAAAGCAAAGTTGTTAACGTTATTCTCCAAACGGAAACTGTTTAAATACCGTAGACTTAGTATATGCCGTAAACATTAACAAGTTAATGTTAGACGTAAGTTTGAAACTTTTGCGTTATACTTGTCAGTGGATATGACAAATTATAAGTTAAAACTGGATATGACTGTCACGGTCGAAGCGTGCCAGCGTCGAGATAATATCACTTCTATGTTAAGTGTTAAAAGTATTACAAATACCTCTTAAATCCGGTGTAACTCATTATCTTTTAAAATAAAAAGTTTTGTATATACATACATATATCTAGATAGGTAAAGGTCTGCCATTGTCGGCATATCACTAAAAAACTGCCGAATAGATTTCGATAAAAAAATATGTTTTACTCTTAAATATTTGATTCTTACCTAAATAAAAAATAGCCCGATATATTAAGATATTAAAGTTTTAAGAAACTACTATTTTTATAAGCTCTACGAAGAATGAAACTTTTTTATAGAACTTACTTTTTATACAAAACTAGCGAACCTGGCAAACGTTGTACCGCTCTGATTATAAAAAAAATCCTTGACAAATTATATACCAAAACGTTCCACATAAATCACTTTATCTACTGGTGAAAACCGCTTAAAACTGTGTTCAGTAGTTTTTGAGTTTATCGCGAACAGACAGACAAACAGACGCGGTAGGGGACTTTGTTTTATACTATGTAATAATTATATTTTTGCTTACAATTTCTTCATACTTTTTTCGCATCGCAGAAGTCGCAGGTATCATATAGTCTTCATTATTTACAATTTTTGTGACTTTTATGATATCAATTAAATAAAAAACATTCATGTATGAATATTTTATTATACAGTTATTTAAAAAATCTATTATATATAACTTTCATCTGTCGTTTCATATTCATTAAAAGTAAATTAAATGATTCTCATATTTTTGCACTTTAATGCGTCTTACCGTTTGACCATAATCTCCTCTCATGTTAAACATCGATCGACTTAATATGGCAAACACACTGAATCTAGACGAAGACTCGTTTTCAAGTGAAACGGCTGGAACACACAGGAGCTAGGTAATATATTTTTAAACTAAGGGTAGTTATTAACTAGATCTTCACTGAAGGCTCCAGGTAATTACAGTATACAAACACCTACGTAGATCGACGCAATGTCTAGACATCTAACCCATCATAACTTATTAGATATTCTTTTGTTTTTAACAACACATTTATAACAATAATTTATAATAGTACATTATGGTACAAGTGTGTAATGTTGGTGATTACCGCTGAGGCGCCATTGAGACCCGAGCCGTTAGGTGAGGGTCTTAAGAGAGCCGAGGACGGTAATCACCAATACACACGTGTATCATACGACGTTTTTCAACACACTTGTGAAGAAAATAATAATAAAAAATCATTTTATTTAGTACATAAAAAGTTTATTTAGAGAAACAATTAGTAAATGTGCAGTTAGTAAAATTATAATTAACTGTTTTTGATGGCATGGCGGTTTTATCAGATAGAGTATTTATTGAAATACTTTCATGTTCTATTATTATTTGAGATGGTTCATTATTCGTGTAGGTAGGTGAAATCCAATCATTGGATGTAATTGCTCTATAACTCACTTGTGAATAATAGCAATGAAAAAGTCACAGTTTGATTACAGGTGTCATTATGTGCCTAATTGCGGTGATATTAGAGCCACTTTATGAGCAAGTGTGTTGAAAATGTCTTAATGCTTGAAGTGATTTATTGTTCAGTTCATAGATAATCTACAACATTGTATGTGACTGCACTTTTGCAAGGCTCATATCATCTTGCCTTTATGGTGAATAAAGTACGCCCAATGAAAAATACGTGTTACTTTGTCGCCCCCTCGTATTATGACTTGGTTTATGGATAACTTTATTGTTAGCCTCGCGATCTAAAGTGAAAAGACATAAAATTAATCTTAAAAGTCAATATCTGGCGAGGAATTCATCTTTTACACAAATCGGATCATTTTATTTTGTAATTCAAAATCGTTTTAATAATGTTTCATATTTTATTTAATCTACAGATAAAAATAAATGCGAAGAATCAGTTCTTTGCCTGGGTTTATTTATTTCTTACGACAGATTGACAGACAAAGGAATTTCAATATACACATAAAGACATGAGTCAATGAAAGTTATATGTAATATTTTTATAATATCTTATTTATGACTTAAATGAAAGTGTTACGCTCATATACTTATTTTTAGAAGGTTATCGCAAATTAGAATAGAAATGAAAATAACCCAAACTATACAGGCTGAAAGTTTAGACAGTAGCAATATTTATGGATGAAACTCTCACATGATTTTTGTCCTAAATCAATTTAAAAAATAGGTGCTTGATATTTGACCTAATTATCTAGAAAATACGAAAATTATACGCATTTATGTTAAAGCATAGTGTTAATGACCGTCGGGTGATATCGCTTTCACTTGAAAGTGGATATGGGAACGTCATGAATAAAACAAAAGAGTTTATTGCCCGTTTTATTATCGAAGGTTATCGAAGACTCCGGGTCGTCTCTTACAGCTTTGGACACCGGTCATTGCACCTACGTTTATTACGATTGTGTTTATACTTTTGAAAGTTTTAGAACAAACTTTAACTTAGGTTTTCTTTGTTATTTATTAATATTTGTTTTGATATTATTATTGTATATGTTAAATGTGACCATGAACTATTATATCCTAGAATTAGGTATATATTAAGGTTTCATCACGATATTTTCCTTCACCGAAAGATCCAAGTCTGCATTTGAAAGGATTCAAACCTATCTCGATCAACGCAGTATCTGAACACTCTAGTTACTTCAAGAAATAATCATATAAAAGCATACAATTATTAAAAAAATGGTAAGAGTAATTTATATACTATACACAGATAAGTCACAAAAACTAAAAGCTGTTGAAGGCGTCAATTGAATAAGATAAATGAGTCAATAATTAGTAGGTTTTGCCATTAACATCGAGGTTTCTTATTAGCTAATTGCTCTGAATCAGATACTAAGTAAATCGAATAATGAATGCAATTGTGTAAAACGTTCTGACATAACTCGAACAACCTGCAGGTAAAGTTTGTATGCAAAAGTTGATGTTGAAGCAAAACCACGATTGGATTGTCTACGAGGCAAAGTTTGATAGCTTCCAGGAACGTTGTTAGATAAATTCGCGTATGAATTATTGAGTTCACACTATGACCCATTCGACACACGTAATTTAAACAAAACTTTAGCCGGCTTTAATTTGAGGTAACTAGATTTCATTTAGGACATGTGAGTTAGTTAAACCAATCCTTTGTTGTCATGAATTCCTTTATATTGTATACTAGCCGGTCCGGCAGACGTTGTCCCACCCTGATTATAAAAAAAATCTTGACAAATTATATACTAAAACCTTCCCCGTTAATTTCTCTATCCACTAGTGAAACCCGCATGAAAATCCGTTCAGTAGTTTTTGAGTTTATCGTGAACAGACAGACAGACAGACGCGGTAGGGGACTTTGTTTTATACTATGTAATGATATATTTCCTCAAATTTAATAATAGTGCTTATAAGGTATGTGAAGGTCTATTTTTATATTCTACTAATTGATAAACTCGGCTTCATTTACATTGTTTGCTTAACAAAAAAAGATAAAAAGTGAAAGCGAAAATATACTTTGTATACAAAATTTATTTGTAGCAATGTTATCTGTTTACTTCTCCTCACTTGTGCATGCGCTCCACATCACTTGCCCTACATGCTCACAACAAGAAAACACATCGCTGAACGCGTAGTACTTACGAAAATCATAGTTTCGTAAAACTTGAATAAGTGTGATATTTTTTTAGATTACTTTCAACCTAAAATAAAGTATCTCAGTAAAAATTCATCATAACCAAATTTCATCGAAATCTATCTAGCACTTTTTGCGTAAGATGCCTGCATAATGACAGACCTCTATTATTTTATTTATATAGAAGAGAGTTAGTAACTCTTGTTTATTTAAAAAGTAAGAATATATAATATTATTATTGTTTACGTTCTATAAAAGGCCTCGTCTTTCTATCCCTTAGTATGCTTAATTACTTGAAAATTACTGCACCCAATTCCTTGATTCTTTTTAATTATAAGCCCATCACTCGCCATAGGTTTATTCTTTATTAAATATTTAATATATGGTATAATTTCTGAGGTTAAAAGTAAATTAAGTCAACATAAAATAACTACCAGTACTTGCACTTGTAATATTTACCTAAACTGTTGAATATTAACAACATAATAGTTTACAATATAAATTATTAAGGAAATCGGCAGTATCATAATTCTTTTATTATTATAATTATATCTTTAAACTGTCGTGACTACGTGACAAAGTAAACTAAACACGTTACATGTGACACAACAAACTTATATAATTAAGGTCCTTTATGGCATGGAATATAATTTCCTTGTTTAGATAGTAAATATTGTTGATAAAAAGACTTCACAATAGATATTACTGTAGAATAATTTTTGAATAGCTTTACAAATAAAAGATGTAGTTCATGCGAACCGAGCGAAAGATAATCTTACCCTTTATTAAATTACTTTCAAGAATTATTCGCAACAATTTATAATAACAGGTAAACGCTTATGATACCTACTAGTTAACAGTATTATGAAGTACAAAAAATATGAGCTATTTGCAATCTAACAAAATGTAGGTTTTACCGCATAATTAATACAATCTCCAAGAAACTACATTTTTTCTAGATTACTCATAACCTTTTTAACGTTAAACACGCTTGTCACTCACTCATTGACAGTAAAAAAAAAACATGAACTAATTACTAAAAGTGTCACTAAATACAGGATGTGTACAGTTCGTTAGGTCTTTTAAGTCGGTGATTTACTCGGACACCTGCAATCCGAGCTTGAAAACTGTAATTGTCCCCGCGTCACGAAACCGCATTCTCTCCAGACCCGTGGGATAAAGTTCAAAGGGCATTCGCTATCGGGCCTTTGTGTCTTAGGATGTGGTTTGACTTGCAACCGCAAACCGTTATATTATTTTAATTATTTACACTTTTAATATGTGTAAATTGCAACAATTACTCAACCATAGTACCTTAGTAATGTGTCGGCTTCGGTTAAAGTAGTTACATTTTAAAAGTATTTCAAAATTACGTACCTACCGTAAGGAATAATTTCTTAATGAGCCATAACAGTTTAAGGTAATTTTAAAACAAATTATTTATTACCTTTTAATTTTAATTCATCTGCACTTATGGTCTTATTTTGTATATACCCATACTCTTAAGGTATCAGTGGAAGACCTTAAAATTGAAAACGTTAGATAATTACCTATCATTGGCTAGATAGCCCACCGTCGAACTTTAGGCCAAATTTCAGATTTCAAGATCAAAGAAGAAAACATGTTGTGCCTACCGTATTTATTTTTTCGGTGGTAGAGCCACGCAGAAGCTATTACTGGTTTCAGCATGAATGGGTCAGCTCGACCGGAGTACTACTACCCTCTTACAGAAAACCGACGTGAAGTAACAGTGCCTGCATTGTTGCGTTTCGTTCGGTTATTGAGAGCGCCGGAGGCCCATCTCTCCTCTCCTTCCCCCTTCCCTTCCTCCCCTTCCCCCAAACAAAGGATGGCAACGCACTTTTGACTCTCTTGGTGTTGCAAGTGTCTATGGACGGTGTTGATCACTTAACATCAAGTGACCCACCTGTCCGTTTGCCTCCTATAATATAAAAAAAAAGTACGATAAGATCAAGAAGCAATTTTATACTCTATGAATTGGCAAACTCATGTGTGAATCTATTTTAGAATCGTCTAATAATTTAAAATAAACTATTTACCTATTTGTTTATTGGTATTTACTTTATCAACATGCATTACAATGGCCATTAAGATGATGTTATATTCTCAAATGAATATATTTCAAGCGAGATTGCAAAGTTACTTGATTAAGACGTAAATTCAAAGCTCAGAACCACTACAAGCGCAACTGTGCAAATTTAGAGGTACTTTTTTTTATTTTTTTGTTAATCTCTATTTTTGAGAAGTAATCCTAAGAAGACTGTTATCATTTAAGAGTTACTTTTACTAGTAAATTAGAAATGAAAATTGATAAATAAGTGTATTAATTCTATATAAATATTAATGTAATTTCTTCCCGCCATACTCCTATATTTTGTTCCCTACCCATAGTGCTACGAACGCAGTGCTTGAGTAACAAAAGAGCCGTTGAACTTCCTTACTGGCAGACATTTTCCAAAGTCCTTGATAACCTGACGCGAAACAGCCGGATAATTCCACTGCTTAACGACTTTCCGATATCAGGCAACCGAGATACGAGAAATGCAACTTTATTAAATTTGTATGTACTAAAATACTAATCACTTTTTAATTTAATTTTTTATTTATTATAGAATATATTCAGTACTAAGTGATATCCAAATTTAACTTCGGCACTTATATATAAAGGTATTTAGTTAGTCATGTGTGGAAGAATAATTATCTTTTGTTTTCCTACATTTAGTTCTGTTAGTCTCTAAGCCTTTAGAAGACAATTCATATTAAATTAAATTGTATTTTATAAATATTTTTAAACACTTCAAGATTCGCTCGGTTTATAATATTTTTATAACTTTTTTTCAAATATAAGAGACACGATTTATCGATTATTGTATAAGCACTACATTTGTGATAGTAACCGGACTATATTCTAGACAATTGTTTACTTAGACAACTCATATAATTAACGTATCAGATAATTACAGGTAGAACATTAACCGGAATGTACTTTTCAACTCAAAATTCTTGTGACAAACGAGATAATTTCGTACGGGCACGTAGAACTTCCCGTGTACGTACAAAAGCGCACTCGTAGTATTTGTGGTGAAACTGTGGCGTTGTCACCTTTTACACTGAAAACTTGGAATTGTGTTCACAAGAAGTGTTAAACAAACTCACTGACAAAATTACTTTTCTTTTATTTTAACCAGCACCCTCCCTTATTTCGCACGTGATGTAACCATTGTGGTAGAACTTTTTTTAATGACCGCTTAGCTGATCACCACTCGTAAAATAGAAAATCTGTCGTTAAGCACCTACGTAAGTCGCACGAAAAATTTTCGGAACTGGCCACTGACCTGAACCTGAACTGAACAGAACTCCTTGGCTTTAAAATGCTGTTTGAGAGCTGTTGGTGGGATCTTAGTTTGTCATGTACTGCCTTTTGTATTTTATTCATAATCTTGTATCATTTGACTCTATATTTTGTAATATTTATGGCATTTTATTTAATATAATTCAGGTATTGTGCACACGTGAAATGGATGGAAAATAAAATACCACGGAACATGAATTTGATATGCCAGGAAAACTGCCAGAAAAGTTCTAACAAAGGGGATACCACCTACTCACAACATTGAAATGATGACAAGATTATTGTAATTTCCTACTTGATAATGGCAGTAAGAATCTGGACGATTGGTTGCAAAAACAAAAATTCAATATGTT
This sequence comes from Antheraea yamamai, assembly GCA_036509395.1. Taxonomy (NCBI): domain Eukaryota; kingdom Metazoa; phylum Arthropoda; class Insecta; order Lepidoptera; family Saturniidae; genus Antheraea; species Antheraea yamamai. Next base: position 16,326,620 of record AP028436.1, on the reverse strand, counting down.
TGATCAAATTGTCACTTGTTTTTACGTTTTGGAGCCATGTTAAATATAGCGCGTTCACGTTACCATAGATTTCACTAGTGAAAATTGATATATTTGTATGAAAAAGTGCATGAACCTAGGGGAGAATGTTTTGAGAAAAAATAAATTCAGTTTTGACTAGCCATAGTACTTTCTCTTATTAATTTTACATAATTGCATGCCGATGCCTTTCTAGGACTTGCATGTTACCATATTACACCACATAATCATTAAGTATCAGGCGAGATTATAATCTCAGCACTTAGACCTAAAAAACTATCCAGTTCTTTTTATACTACACATTAAACCACAAGAATGCAAATTAATTATATCAAACAAGCCCTCTGAACGTACCGACTAAGTCGAAACCACTTTGAGATAATAAAAAATGAACAACTAAAATATAACACCGCTGTTTGCGATCGCGACAAAAAATTCACGTGTTCTAGTAACGTAACATTTCGGTTATCAACATTCCTATCTTTGTTCACGTGTGGAAAATAAACTTCATGCACAAATTTGTCACGATCAATCATTTACGAAGGTCATCTGAGCGGACCCGCGCAGGTGTCCATTGTTCTCCAGTTTTGTAACTCAATTTACGTAAAAAAAATATATGAGAAAAGGTTTTTCTTACTTGTGAAAGTAGATGATATGATAAACACATTAATATTACTTATATTCGTACTCCAAAATACAGAAATTATAAAATTACTCAATTCTATATTACGCATAAACAACTCAAAGTTGTTTCTTCCGACTATAAATCCTTACTAATATTATAAACGTGAATATATGTTTGTTTGTTTGTTACAATGTCACGCCTTAACTACTCAAACGATCATCGTGAAATTTTGCGTACACCTCGACAAGAGTACAGAACAAGACATAGAAAAAATGTATTGCTTACTATACCGAAGTCGCGAGAAAAAGCCAGCCTTAAATTAATTGTTGGATTTATGTAAATACATCACTTTAGAATGGCTGCTCTCGTTTGTTTAATTCTTCTATTGAAGTAAAACTTCTTTAGGCACGACTAGGAGGTAACTCGACGACAATGCAACGGAAGTCCGTTACGGCAATATGGCGTCACGTTTCTGTACCATCCGGTTTTTAAATATTTTTGATTTTGTCAATCAGTAGTTTATAAACAAATCAAGCAAAAATTTCTGAGAAAAAAAAATTGAATAATAATAAAAATCATACAATAGAATTAATTATGTATACATGAGCACGCGACCGTGCTGCCATCTGGTTTAAATATAAGTATGTAACAAATTAAATCAAAGCTTCATTATCTGTAGTGCCATCTATCAGCTAATTCGGAACTTAAATAACACAGGAAATATTACTAGCAACTCTTTGTTATAAAGTAAATAAAATATGGGAAAGTAAGAACAGATTACTATACTATGATTATGATTTATGTACAAGTTTTACTTCAATCGCGTGTGACAGTTACACGCACTCATTTTTGTTATGTTTGTAGTTCTCAGGATAAGATTTGTTCGAAAATAAATGGTAAAGAAAATATAAAAAATTGGGTTGAAAGTAATTGAGACAGAATATAGTATTTTCAAATCAAATATTGACAGATCGACCTTCAGTTGCCATTTAATTTTATTACATAGTCGTACTACAAGACGACGTTTTGCTCTTATTTTTTATAGCCCACCCGTACGAAGTCACGGTGGGAAGATGGTATAACATAAATGTCAAGACAATTGGTTTTTTTAAGTGTTAGTCTCTGGAATTATCAGTGAAATTGGAAAAATCCTTTGTCATATCTATAATAAGTATGGTTTAATGCCACATTATAGAAATATTCAACACTAAAATAGATTGATTTAAAAATTATTTTATTATACAACAATTGATAAACTGACAATTTTTAGCTTCACTTACGCAAATGTGACAACTATTGTTACGGCACTGAAAACAATAGCTCGTTTATTCCCACAACTATATTGAGTTACCTATTGATGGATTTTTTATTTTGTCTGTTCACTCCACTACGTTCATTGATTTAATTAGTACATAGAGGTGTTTAATGACCTAGATTTTATAGTTCAAGGACTAACCCATTGTATATTAAATATTTTTTATTTATTTTTAAGAAATCTTAAGTAAGATAACTTTTGAATAACAATTATATAATCTAATGAAGAAAATCAAAATACTTATTGACTAATTGATCTCTTATATTTAGTCAAAATGTATATTACCAACTAATATATCTTCTAAGAGTACTAAGGTTAACCAATTATATCACGGTTTTCAGACATTTAGCAATGAAATCTGACCAATATAATAAATTAATAAAAACATAGAAACAGCCTAATTTCTGCTTATATTACTGTTGAAAAAAGAACTAACATTAATCCGGTTTTGTAGGACAAAACATAATACAGAATCATGATTTCATCTGTTTTATATGGGTACAATCAGTCCGAGTTATATTTATCTATTTCACGTTCTATTCGATCGTTAGGACAGAGCGACAGCAATAGATTCCTGTTATGACTTGTTCTTCAAATTTCTTTCAGATCATCGTTTCTTACAAATAAAGTAGGAGACGATATCTATAAAGAATCTTTTATTGGACACAATAGTAGCAAACTATTTTTGTGCACTTATCCGTAACAAAATAGATCGATTGGTATAAAACTGTAATATGAGTACTTCTATAATCTATATTTCGATTCGCCGACGGTCGCGGCCCCCGATTCAGTCCGGTCGTTCGACGCGTCCATTCGAAACTCAATTTGTGCAGACTTCAGTTCCAATTGTTGCAGTGAGCAATCAATTTTAATATAGGCCAGCCGTCACTATGTGCAGCTCGTACGATACACACGGTGGAGTAGTCTTGCAAGCTTTTTTATTGAAATACATATATATGTAGAACTTGATTATTAAATTTGACTGTACATAAACAGTTATTCATTTAACTGTTTCTTTTTGTACATTTATTTGAGTAGGTATTAAATTAAGTTGTAAAATGTATAAAATTAACAAAATATAAACATAGTTTTTAATATTAACACCAATAAACATACATATAGAAGTAAAATATGTACAAGATGAAATTATTTTTTGAAAATGTACTTAGAAATTATTTTAATTATGCCTACCTACCTTGCTAGATATGTATTCTGTGATAATAGATAGTTATATTTTTATAGAAATACGGCAAAGTGACTGCAATATATCAGAGCGTATGCCCGTATAATAAAAAAATAGTGGCGAAAAGTAGTAAAAGTGGTAAAAATAGAGTTTTTTTTTAATCTTCATTAATGTTCCGTTGTCATTCGTCTTAGCATGAGTATATGTAGCCCATAGTTTCCTTGATAAATGAGCTATCTAACATATAATAAAGCATATCCTCGAGAGTAACTTAGTCTTTGTTTCATTAAAATTGGTCGACTCTATCAAAAGTTATTGTAATTTGAATGACGGCTCGAGCTAAGTACGAGATAAGAGTAGTAATATTATAACGCTAGAGGGTGCGTTTATTTAGTTGACTGAACGCGCTAATCTCAGGAACTACTAACTGGTCCAATTTGAAAAAAATCTTTCAGTGTTACATAGCTCAATTATCGAGAAAGGCTACGGACTACTCATCACGCTAAGACCAATAGAAGCGGAGCACCAATGAAGCGTCTTTCAAAATCGGTTGGTGTTTTCCTTTTGAGAGCTTCCGCTGTATGTTAGCGTTAGCCCAAAGTAACTATTCCACGCGGACAAAAACGCGGGCACAAGCTAGTTCTTACTATATGTATAGAAAACGATTGATAATTAGTCGGTTATTTGCGATATTTTGGTCAATATCCTTTTCCGTTACCGTTGAAACACTAATAAAACCATATATTTAATTCATGCGAAGCCTGGGTGGCTAATTAGTGTTACATACAGTGTAAACTCTTTATAACGTTCGTTATAACAAAATACTGTCTATGACGTAGAAATTAGTTCAAATTGGTTGGTTTACCAAAAAATATTTATTTGTTCTCCTCCGTCCGTATAACAAAAACTCTTTATAACGAAAAAAATGCTTGGACCTTGTTATAAAGAGTTTACACTGTAAATACTTCATTATTAGACATTGGAAGATAGTTCTTACAATTATTACATTATAATTGTTTTGTGAGCAAAACTAATTTTGCATTGAAAATATTGTCTAAACGATTTCTCCGTGTTGCATATAGTTACAAATTGCTGATATTGGTCGGCAAGATTAAAGTTTTAATGCGCTCAAATGGCTTTACGTAAAATCCTAGTATTATTCCAATTGTTATAGCCGGTCGAAGCAATGGTCGCGAATATTTATAGCACCAATATACCGAGTTGTGCCGTTAACAAAAATTTACTGGACCAAGGTTCACCCTTTTTTACAGACTATCCATTTCGCGCATGTTCATAAAAAACCAATTCTGTGGGTAGTTTTAGCAGGATTTATAGTTGTTGTATATAAATATTTATTTCTGGAAATAAAAAAGTTATTGTTGAAGCTTAGATGTGAAACCAAATGTTTCTAACTATAGAGATTTGATCGGCAATAAATAGTTTAAGTAAATGTTACCTGCTTGTCTTCTACATACATAACATGTCAGAAGTCTACTATTGAACGCATGTTACTCAAAAATTACTGGACTGGATTCAAACAATTTTCTTCTAGTTTTACGTCTCAGACTCACTTGGTCTTTATCCAAAAGAAATGTCACGACAGATTCACAATACAGTTATTAAAGTTTTAAGAAACTACGTTTTTTATATGCACTACGCATTAAGCGATGTGTGTGTTATTGGCATGAAGAAGTGGGGCAAGCGGTGTTTTTGAAGTGAAACTTCTAATGCGACTTCCAACAAGGTTGCGTTAAACGTTTAACGCTACCATGGAGGGGGTGTGAGAGCACTAGTGCGTTAAACGTTCAACGCTCCTGGGGAGGAGGAATAGAAAGAGACAGAGCGAGAAAAATAATCAAACATTTCGTAATTTACTTTAGTTATCATAATCCCATTGTAAAAGTTATAGATTTGAATATTTCTCCACTCGAAAATGATAATTAAAAGATGCGATCAATTGTGAATTGTAACCAATGTTAATAAAATTTATCTTAAAGAAAAAAACAATATGATTTCACTAAAAATCAATTTCTACCCCTTCCTGTTTTCATTTCCACATTACGAAGTTTCACTTCTTCCGCGCGGAGATACTACACGCACTATTTTTTTTTATTGGTAAAGGGCAGCAAACAGGCAAACGGCCCATCTGATGGTAAACGGTTACCGTCGCCTATGGACGGACACCTGTAATACTAGGGGTATCGCTGTTGCGGTGTGGTGCTTTTTTTTCTCTGTACATAAAATGCTTTATTAAAATAATGAACGACGTAGACTAACTCGGTAGCAACAGCTAGTTCATAAACAATATTGATAACATATAAATAGTTATGAAAAAATCAAAAAAGTTTTAAAGTCATCTTATTTGTAATATATGAATAAAAATTCATCTCAGTTGCTGCTAGGAGCACTCGGGGAATTGTAGTCATAGTTACTGTTGATATGTCTCATTGTCTATAGAAATAGATATTACTCATCTTACAATGACCCTTTTTTTATTAACGTGGGGAAATCCTTTATGGATACGCCACCCTCTCGGGGGAGAGAGTGCGTTATGTCTGTCTCGCACGGACTAAAACCCCATGATGTACCATCCGCCGCATGGTAGGGGCGGTCAGGGATCGAACCTGCTGTCTTCCTGAGAAACCGCCCCTTCGGCAGCCTGGCGAGTGAACGCCAGAATCTTACAATGACCCTGCGATATCGACAGTAAAAAACGCCTTGACAAAACTATAGCAAGTAATTTTCCAGTGTAAGAGTTGTTAATTTTAAAATTACTAGTTCTCATTATGTATCAGGAGCAATTCCTTTATAGGTTAAGCCTTACCGAGCAAATCAACATATAACAACTCATTTAAAATCGTGGCCAAACAAAATAGAAAAAGCATTATCGAATTTAGACCCTAAGGCATTGATGAACACTGAAACACTACCACTAATTTGGAAACCATTCCAGTTACTAAGAAGAGCCACTAGGAACACGATAATACCCCTGACTTAGTTTATGCGAAATTTTATGATGATGGGTTGCATATGTAAAGTTAGAAAGCGTAGCCAACAAACAAATTCATGTTCACATTTATAACATTAGTTAGGATACTACACATTATATTAACTTATCTTTCATATCTTTCAAATAATATCGGAATAATATAGTTTAATACTTTTTAAATACCAATACATGGATTTTATTATATTACGTTCTCGTAATTTTCTAGCTTAATTTTGTAGTGAAAATTCTTATGGGAGGTCTTTGAAATTCCGATCAGCATCCTTTTTGTGTGACAAAAAGTGATGGGGGAAACACTGTAGGCTAGAGTGTTGAAAACACCGGTTCTCCTCCGATCACCGAAGTTAAGCAACGCCGAGCATATTCAGAACTTGGATGGGTGACCTCCTGGTGACCACCGCGTGAGGTTGGCTTTTTCTTGTATTTTTTAAACTAAAATGTTTCCCTGTATTACAAAAATTTCACTTCTATCGTGTGCCTTTAGGATACGCCTTGTTTTTTTAGAGCTATTTATTTACACGACAGTGATATACAAACCGAAAGTATATATTACATTTTATGTACGTATATATTTTTCGGTTGTAAGTTTTGTAAGTAAACATATTGGTAATGTCGCCGGACTTATTTGCCTACACAATTATCTCCTGTTAAACACATGACATTGATATCTCAAAGTGATAGATGACATTCTATTATATTTGTTTTGCTGCACTTTGTTTACTAACCTACTTTCATGAGTATTCGTTATACTTTACTAATGAAAAAGTCAAATAGATCTCATGGCACATTGGGAATAAACATTACTGTTCCCAGTGACTTGTGACATGTGTGATAAACATGATTGTCAGGTATGTATAGGCTTTAAATATCTACATATCAGCCGTAGAATTACCATGATTATAAGGAATACTTATTTGGAATTAAGTGGTCAGACATGAATATTTCCTAATAATCTATATTAATATTATAAAGGTGGAGGGTTTGTTTGTTTGGTTGAACGCGCTAATTTCAGGAACTACTGGACTGGTTTGAATTCTTTCAGTGTTAGATGGCTCATTTATCGTGGAAGGCTATATATGTTATCAAGCTAAGACCAATAGAAGCGGAGCAACAATGAAACATGTTTCGGGTATTTTTTTTCCTTTTAATAACTTCCGCTGCATGTTAGCGTTAGCCCAAAGTAACTATTCCACGCGGACGAAGTCGCGGGTAGAAGCTATTAATTTATACAATCGCACGGCTCCAACCGTATCTTATTGCCATTTTTTATCCCATTTCTAACTATCTATTTTGGATTAGAGATCAATCTGAAAGGAAACTATTTAAATAAACTATTTTCACTTCTTATATAATACTAGCGGACCGGGCGGACGTTGTCCTGCCTTGAAAACAAAAAAAATCCTAAAAGTCGATCGCAGCGCCACCTGCCAGGTCCAATTGTGAATCTAAACCATTCTCGAATCTCCACGAACACACACAAAAAATTTCATCAAAATCGGTCCAGTCGTTTAGGAGGAGTTCAGTCACATACACACGCACACAAGAAATATATATATTAAGATTATACCATATGGAATGTAGTGTAAGAATATATACTACAATCTAATAAATTAAACTAGTATTCGTGCCGTGGTCGCAATTTGACCATAGTAAGGGGAATAAAGTATTTTCTTCACGTGTTCACATATAGATGTTATTGTGTTTATGTATTTCTTAATAGCAAAGATTATATTGTGTATTGCTTCTGTATTATTGCGTGTATTTTATTTTTCTTAATAGTAAAAATTGTATTGATTATTACTTCTCTAAAAGCGACTCACGTAAAGTTGCAACAACAAAACTAGTGATTCTTTAAATATGTACGTTTTTGTAGCAACTTCAATATGAACTCTTACAACTAAAAATTTGTTTTACATTATAGTACTAAGAAGTCAACGAGCTACGTCTATATATATGACGGAGAGAGCCTATGAGATTTTAATGAGAGAGTAGTAGTTTAAGCAAATTTGGTATCATCTGATATGACATCATCTATATATAAATGAGTTTGTGAAGCGAATATTAGTACAGTAGAACTTCGATAAAGTAAAAACCTTTATAATTTCAAAAAATAATCTGCTCCTTCCCAGCACAGCCCAAAACATCTATTACATAAAATACGCACCTTCTATAACTTAAACTAATAATTTCAGTATTAGCTCTCAATTACTGAAAAATATGTTTCGACGAGGTCTATAATATAAACTGTCTGTCAATGAGATATTTCGTATTAACGTACAAATGAAAAAGTGTCTCGAAATTTATAGCTTAGTAGTTCACTTTAACACAAACAATAAGTATACAATCACCTATTGTTTCTTTAAATGCCCAAAAGCTGTATTCGTGGTGATTAGGACAGCTGCTTACTTTAATCATATGTTGTTGATCATCAGTTGTTAATCACTCATCATCATCATCGATCAACAAAGCAAGATACAATAGTGACTGTACGATCATTTATAGAGCAATGTAGCAACATAAAAGATAATGTGTTCTCCTCTCTATTTATCATAGGAAATCAAATCGATATAGAAACCGGTAACTGTTTAAAATAAAAAAATATCACAGACGTTTTTCAGTAGAGTAAACTTTAAATAAAGTTTTATTTTTACGTAACATTTCTTCTGGCGCATTTGGGTAAAAATAGGAGTTGTATATGTATTAACACGTCAATCACTTTCTAACATCCTTGATAAATTAAAAACTCTATAATTTAAAATATTTTGCGTGTCCTTTAGTTTTTAACTTAACGAGGTTCTACTGTATCACCAAATGCGACATTATTATGGGTATCATTATACTATCCTTAGCTTGGTAGACATACGATAGTTGCGTAATTTCATATAGATGCAAATGCGCTTAAGGCATTCATTCGTAGCGTAATGAGCTGAAGACTGCAGGTACGCACCTCGGCTTGGGATGTTGCCTTGCATGCAATACCGCGTATCGATCTAAACTATTCATGCAAGTTATGTTAAACATACGTGTATGCGTTGATGAGAAACATATCCGTACCTTCATATATGTGTCCTGAGCGCGTACATATATTTTAAAACTGAAAATGAAGACAGCTAGCCAAAAAAAGAAATTAAATCCTTCCACAACACATGTATCTACCATGTGTGTGCACATTTTTGGGGTAATCTGTATCGTCGCTCGCGTCAGTTTGTTATTCATTGACATAAAAACCCAAGACACATAGTCTCGAATAAAAGTAGCGCTCAAAACTGTCCCGCAAAAACTCCCCAATATACGTGGTTATAGTTATGTGACAAAACATATGATTTTGCAAATTCGATCTTACCCGAACGATTTAAAGTTGTTTTTACAAGGAGGCAAGCGACGCTATTCCAAAATTATGCACTCATTTTTGTGTGCCTGCTGTGAGACGTTAAGTGTGCATCTTGGGTTTTTGTATATCAATGTTGTTATTATATACATTTCTGCGATAGTAACCAGGTGACGTCATACAAAAATGTTTTGACTACAATAAAATACATTTGGGTTTAGTCGCATTGTTCTTAAGGTGAGATACATGTACAGAAAGTTTATAACACATCGCTTGTATAAAACTCTAACTAAAGTCCTGATAAATCTATACACACAATAAAATTGAAGTATCAGTTATTTGCCTGGGCTAATCTCCAAAAGAGGAAAACTTATTTTCACGAGACTTTCACTTGCAGATTGTGGACTATTCAAACTAGTATCTAGCCTACATATCTTAATGCTTTCCCATAAGGACTAAGTAATAATAATAAAATTTAACAGAGGTAGCTTAAAATCAGTGAAAGGGTTGTAGGACTCTTCTATACTATAGTAAACCTGTATAACCGTCGTATTTATACATTGAAAATATTTGCTAAAAATTGATTGAAAGTTGTTTAAAGTCTATTATTAAAAACTTTATGTGACTTTGAACATGCTAATCTCAAAAAATACTTGATCAATTTCCACGGGGTTTTAACGTCCCGTTAATAATAATCCCTTATTCGAGAATAATTTGGGGGGGAAAATCTTAATTTAAATTTTTTGTAGTTTGTCCGGATTAGTAGAGTTTGTAAAAATTAAAAAGACGGCGTTTCGTTTGTAAATTTTCAGATGCTGCGTGTTGTGCCATGTGCCATATGCCATGTATATCAGCATTATGTACTTCTGCTGTGTTATAAAGGAAATAAACTCTTTGTACATATCTCCAACAATATTATTAATCGTTTTGCCCAAAGAAGCATTATTGGTGAAAAAAATTCAAGCCAACAAAGTCGCGGCGAACGGCTTGTATATAAAGTATGAGTAGAGTTGTTACGAAGAGCATAATAAAGTTCACCTTTAACACCTCGGTGTGCCGCATCGATGAACTATTTGCATTATTCAAAACGGGCCCAGACTTATATTATCTTTGCACTCGAAACTTTGAGCAAACCACTCGAGTTGATGCCGTGAAAATAACATAAGTTTTCATTGAGTTCGACGAAGTCATATACAGAATTATGGCACAGTTAAATATTGGTATGACAATTCTGTAAAATTACAAAAGCTACAATGTATTTTTTTATGTTATCCCCAATATCAGGCGTGAGCATTTAATTTTAAACTAAACAAAGCATTTACTATCTTCTATACATATAATAAGAATGTAAATCTAACGTGTCTGTACTCCTTCGATTTTGTTGCAGATGTCTAGGAATGAGTAGTAGAACACATTGCAATTATTTTTAGAAATGTCTGTCTGTCTGTCTGTTTGTTTGAACACGCATCACTACTAAAGTACTGGGTTCACAATAAACTCTCAATAAGAAAATCGTAAAGCATATCCTCGGGAGTAACTTAGTGTTCGTTTCATTAAAATCGGTCCACTCTATCAAAAGTTATTGTAGTTTTAATGACGACGCCGCGTAAGTAAGAGACAAAAGTAGACAAGTAAATGGACTTAATACATTCAAATGACTTTATTAATCACTGTTTTTTACATAAGCTTCGCGGGCACACCTAGTAATAACTAAACTAATAATATAAGTTCATACATAATTATTTAGGCCGAAACGCAAAACTACAATGATATATTTGTATGCCCGCTCTAATTCTATTTAATTTGAGTATAAATTTTCAAAAGTTTTTTCTTTATGTTTATCTCAGGAGATCTCAGAATATTACTGAGCATATTCTATATTTATAGACTCATTAAGCTGTGTGTTGTCTGCCAATCAGTCCTAAGGATTTTATTACATAGATGTACAAGATAACAATTAGCTTCGACACTGATAACAACCCGAAATTGGTACTTACCGTATTTCAAAATACAGAGGTTAGACACAAACAAATTTATTTTTCTTGTTGTATCAGACTCGAGATGTTGGTCTAATGATTATTGACAACTATATTGCGCTTGGTAACGAGAATAGAATGCGCTCGGCTGAAATGGCAACTAGTGGCCGAAACTTAACTTGGGCAATTGTCATTCATGCCATTCCGTGAATTAAGTCCAAGTCCAAACTATATATGTAACTTCTGTGCACATATATATTTAATGCATATGATAATGTTTTATATCTACGTTGCAAAACGTCTCTTTTTTATACATTGCAGGCTTTGTAAGACGTGAAGTAACAGTGCTTGCATTGTTGCGTTTCGTTCGGTCAGTGAGAGCGCCGTAGGCCCACCTCCTTCCCCCCTTTCCCTTCCCCTTTCTCCTTTCCCTACCCCTCCACTATACTCAGGCTGGCAACGCACTTGCGACTCCCCTGGTGTTGCTAGTGTCTATGGACGGTGGTGATCACTTAACATCAGGTGACCCACCTGTTCGTTTGCCTGCTTTTACCATAAAAAAAAAAAATGATAAATACGCTAAAGCTAGAGGGATCGGCTCTCAAGTGCAGTTAGTTACCAGAACACGCCTATAGGTGTTTGGCGACAGGTTTTCAACTCTAGAGTGGTAGCTAGCCAGGCGGGCTTAGAAATAGTCATACCATCATGCTATGGATTCATCACGATATTTCCATCACCGAAAACTACGACTCAGTTGCAAGGAGTCGAACCTATACGTCGTTTCTGAGAACCTATCAAATAAAATAAAATTTTTACTTGATATTTTGTGCTAGATCGTAAAACATATTATAGACCTGATGAAAATATATTGCAATATCAGAAATATCGGTATCAGTTCAAAATTTAAAACTGTCGTCTTCATACCGGCCTGTAAATATTGAAATTGTCATAGACCGGTAATAATATATAGTTCAGGTATGTAACATTACATTTGCTTACTTGACAGTCCTATGTACTGTGGTTACGCAGATCATACCAGCCTTGTTGTTTGTGCTTTGTGAGACGACATTGTTAAGCCACTGAATGTCACAGAGTTGTGACTTTGTTGTGGAAACGTGCTGTTAAAATCCAAACAAGGTTTTATGCTTTAATTTCAAATGTTAGTAACGCTGTTGTATTTTTGGTAGAGGAGCTGTGAAGGTGGGTGTAATGTCGCAGCTTTGTATTAGACTTTGTAACGTTCCATTTAATTAAATAAACACTGACGAATGTTTGCAATGTTTGTTATGATTTTTCGATTTTTCGTTGAATTTTGAAGATTTCAATAGGGAATGAGATAAGGGTGATAAGTATTACGCGAAAACATATTTGTATTAAATACTGGTATCTAAAAATAAAGTTCAATTAAATATAACTGATGTATTTTGTTCGGAAAAAAAGATAAGTATTACTGATGTTTCTCGTAGTACTTTTGTTGCAGCTTTGTAGAGACGAAACATTAGATAAGCATTGAGGGTAATCATTTACGGTAATAATATAACATATATAGTCAAACGGGAACGGAAAAACAAACTTAATAAAATCACGTTTCTAATATGGTACTTTTTTATTAATAAAGCAGTTAAAAATTATCGTACTATTATTTCCTTTCTATATTATTATTATTCTTTTCACCTGCAGATATTCACCCCTATCGGTTAAATACGCTTTACCACACGAATTGTCTTCACATAGTTATCTATAAAAGCTGTGGCTATACGTCAATTGTTTACCTTCGGAAGGAATTAGCACCGATTGTTTGCGATTACACGAAATATGCATTAGTGTTTAGCAGTACATTATGGTCGATCAGTCAAATGAGCCTTCAAACGCTGTCGATGCAGCAATTGATTAGCGCATAAATAGCAATGATATATTCTTGCGTTGCGCAAATTCGTGTCAGTTGAGGATGGAGTTAAAAATAATGCTTAACTGAACAAATCTCTTGTTAGTCTGAAAACTATAGATCAAATTATATTGGCGTATTCTGAATTATATATACAGATTCGTTATTTTTGGAATATGACACATTAATTAAGTTTCCCACTATAGCAGGTATTATACATAGTAAGTACTAGCGGGCCCGGCAGACGCTGCCCCGCCCTAACTATAATAAAACCTTGACAAATTATATACTAAAATCTTCCCCATGAAACACTGTATCCACTGGTGAAAACCGCATGAAAATCCGTACAGTAGTTTTTGAGTTTATCGCGAACAGACAGACAGACAGACAGAGGCGGTGGGGGACTTCGTTTTATACTATGTAATGATATAGCAACTGCGTTTCAGTCAGTCATAATTTTAAAATATATATAAGAAAAGTGTGCATGGTCGTCACTTTTCATCGTCTGCTTAAATTAAAGTATGCTCTTATCCTTACTAATACTAATATTATATATGAATCTAAGTTTGTTTGTTTGTAACACTTTCACTCCAGTGAATCCAGAGTGTTAATTGTTTGTAATAATTTCGTATTCTTTATGATCCACAAATGTACTATAACGTCTGTAACCATAAATATCTAAGATAAGTAACCAAATAAGTTTTTTTTTCTTTGTATTATAGGGGGCAAACGAACAGGCGGGTCACCTGATGGTAAGTGATTACCGCCGTCTATAGACACTAGCAACACCAGGTGAGTCGCAAGTGCGTTGCCGGCCTATGATTGGGGGAGGGGAAAGGGGAGAGGGAGCGAGGAGGTGGGTTTCCGGCTCTCTCACTGATCGAACGAAACGCAACAATGCAAGCACTGTTACTTCACGTCGGTTTTCTGTGGGTCGGGTGGTAGTACCCCGGGGGAGCCGACCCATTCATGCTGAAACCAGTAATAGCTTCAGCGTGGCTCCACCACCTACATGTCGATAAACTCTAAAATCGTTTCAAAGATCACCATTGTAGTTAGTTGCCTAGGTGCTATTCAACAAGATAACACTTTCCTATGTATATTTCTTCAGCTCACCCTTTATTCAAATAAAAAATAACTCTACAAAATTATAGCAGACGCGTGCGAAGCAGTGAACATAGTTAGTAGGCACTTTAAGCCAAAATAACACGTTAATGTACGCAAAAGCATTTCCGTAATATGTTACTCTTAATTAAAATCGAGAATAACAATTTAGTAGAACGAATAGCGAGAGCAAGTTCCATTTATTGTGTCCCATTAAATTTGAACCAGTAAATTAACTTTTTATTTGCACCACAGAAACGACATTTGTACTCAGATCCAATATCAAGTGAAACTGTTCAGAAATATATGTATATTTTAGTTAGGTAGTGAATTAATAAATATAATAGAAATTTATAATAAAATACTTAAATATAAGGGTGGACGTTACTTTGCATATCCGCCTGGAGATGATTAGCCACTTCAAAGTCTCGCCCGCTCGCATCGGTCTGAAGAAACTCCGTTTTTTGTAGCATGGGCAATATCTTCCGTAAAATTGCCACCTCAACACTGAGCAGCAGAGGTCAGTATGTCAGATTTTTACTAACTAAATACCTCATGGTGTTCTTTACACACCTTTTAGCCGGGGAGTAGGTACTGCCTACGCACTGCATCCCCTCGATCCGGTGGGTATCGGCCCCTCATCAGAGGCCTCCGTCTTGCGATCTGAGGGGTTGGATATGGTGACACCTTTTGACATATCAGTGGGAGGTGCACCGAACACAAGTGCGCTTCAAACTTCAAGAGCCTGTGAATTGCTTCCAAGGCGACAGACGTATCTGTAGATGCTCCGTGACGAAGCGAAATACATGTGATTATAAATTACACGTTAATCTACAACTTATTGTAATTAAGTATATACTTTTTTATACTCGTCACATTTTTTTATCTCTTTATTTACATACTAACAAGCCAAAGTCGGGATTAACCGCCTACTAACGACGGGTTTTAGTTACTTTTTATTGTTGTTAACGTTCTGTGTTGCAGTGAGATGTATCAGCGGGAAAACAAATTCAGACGAAAGTGGAAAGTAATATCTACCCTAATATTATATAATTATGGATTTCCGAAAAATAACTCCTTCTATAATCAAATAAAATACTTGACAAATTAAAATATTATCTGATTTTTTTATTGAAACCGCCCGGTTCAACCAGCGAGTTAAGTACTGTGGGTTTCATTGTCACACAGGACAATTAATTGTGAAAATTATTGTCGTGAGACTACGTGTACTTTGTGTCCGTTGCTTGTTTATTTTTAAAGTAGCCTACAATATAAGGTTTAATACCTACAGTAGGAGTCAAAAACATACGTATGGATACTGCTATAGATGTACATAACAGTTTCCAATAACAAAAAATTCGAAAAATGATTTTGAGATATTTTTAAACAAATACAAGATAACAACAAATATAAGATAAAACCGCTACTATTTCGTCATACATCTGAAGCGAGAGTATGTAAGTATGAAAATTATTTGACCATAAGTGAAATTGTAAACAAGGTCTATGACTAAAGATAAATATGTCTATAACGTAATTACATTGTCTGTTAGAAATGACATACGTTAGTATACACTTGACTATCTCAACACCAATATAAACAAGTGTATTTAATTGTAAAGGATCCAGCAAAATAGACTGTCTTCATTTGGATACAGCCCTAATTGAATTCTGTTTGCGAATATAAAAACAGGACAAAAAGTTAATATATGTTGGAGGGAACAAAAACATTATTGTCGATAACCCTCGACGATTGTAAGAAATAATAACTTATACGTAAAATGTTGATGAACGTATTAAAACAAAGAAAACACAATTCAAAGTAAAAAAGTCCCTTTATTTCCAACAACCACATGAACAATTTCCCACAGTGAAACGTAATAGAAAGAGGCACAAGGAATTACCCTCTAAAGTGAATCTCAATAAAGCCTTAACTCGCTCCTTTCAGGAATATTATGGGGGAAGAACTTTTGAAACGGGTTAAAGAAAGTAAACTGATTTGAAAAAGACAGGGAAAAGGTGGTGCGTAGGTATGAATAAATTCGAATCGGAAATATTCCTTAGCGTATAACAAAAGGTTACTAAAGTTACATTTACATATAATCCAGAAAGCCTTCTAATGTTATAACCCGATTTTGTATCAAGAATCGAATCGTGTGTTAATGTAACATTGGTAGCATATAAAGAATTTCGATATTCCAAATAATTTTGAGCACAATATGATAGTTAACATTTTCTTTCTTGAACGCTATATAGATATAAAAAATGTGTTATCTGTAAAGTCTGTTTACGGACGATAATTTTACGTTATAACGTCATAAGAAAACATTTTAGAAGGTAGTAGAGCCACGCTGTAGCTATTTCTGGTTTCAGCATGAATGGGACAGTTAGCCCGGGGTAGTACCACCCTCTCATAGAAAACCGACATGAAGTAACAGTGCTTGAATTGTTGCGTTTCGTTTGGTTAGTGAGAGCGCCGGAGGCCCACCTCCCCTCATCTGCCCCCTCCCCCCGTTTCCTCCAAACACAGGCTGGCAACGCACTTTCGTTGGTGTTGTTAGTGTCTATGGACGGTGGTGATCACTTAACATCAGGTGACCCAACTGTTCGTTTGTCTGCTATGACATAAAAAAAAAATCATGAAAATTGCATACTTTTATGAATTGAATTATTCTGTACATAGATAGCTGCGTCATAAGCCAAACGCTTAGGCCGATCGCGCCTCTCTCTCGTTTGTTCCGCGCACACGCTTGCACGCTTGGCTGAGGCGGAACATGACAATGAGTCATGCTTTTTCGTGCGATTTATAATTGATTTATAACACATTATCACGTCAAAAATATTGATATATTCTTAAAATTAATAATGTTCATGGAATTAAATTGATAGGCATTTAATTAAGGCGTTTCTATGAACACGAAACCTTTTCAATAGCTAATTATTTACTTTCAATTTCTAGAGAAACTGTTTACAAAATTAATACAAATTTAAATTACAACTTTTAACAATCTTAATTAAAAAAGAAAACATTTTCTCTGTGCTTAAATTCAAACTTATATCAAACTAGGTAAATTTTATTACCCTAGAAGACGGTACAACTGTAGATAATAATTAAAAACACAGGGCATTTTTCAGGGTCTCCCGTTTTAATTAAGAATACTTTTCCTCTCCTTGAAAGAGTTTCGTTCAGCTTAATTACGGTTAATTCCTCCCCTTTGTCATCTATTTTATCTGGAGATATAGGAACAACTCGCTACTGTAATTTGCTTTTTAATGATTGGCTGAACTTTAGTTGACTGTAAAAACCTATTTGTGAATTACTGTCTTGCACCTTTTTTAATCTATCCTAAATGTTATCTAAACTAAAAACATTCGTAAGAATAAATCTTTTCAAAAATAGTTAATACTTAATTGCTAATAAATTACAGGTCTGGAATTCCCTAACACAGAAAGATTTATAGTTATTTCTTAGGTAATTTAGTACCAATTATAAGAAACAGCTATGTATTATAATTTATAGAATGATGTAGCAATATCTTTTAGGATTTCTGTTAATTATCTTTCGTTATCATCAGCATCATCACCTTCCTATCCCTATACTTATATTTTTCTACTCTCCTCTATATTATAGTCATATTGAATAAATAAATAAAAAGCCTTTTTTTAGACAAGCCTTAGTTCACAGTATATAACGTGGATAGAATAAAAATATTACTAACAAAAGAGACTATCAAATTTATCTAAAAGCTTAGCAGCAAGGTGAACCAATCGATAGGAAAAATTATGTCCTTTTGCTCGCAAACAACGCAGACAGAAAAGTAAAAAAGGGTTGACAGGGGATTGTTTTATTGCCGTCTATGGCCACCGGTGGCCAGTTACTTTGCAAATTTTACATTTCAACTTCTACCTTTTTCTTGTACAACTAAATTTATTTCTACCCAAAACCATGTTATATAAACCATCGATTGGTTACAACGCTAAATAACGTATCGAATTAAAGTTCATAGAAAAATCTTTTTTTTTTTTCAAATTTTTATCTCTTCATCACGAAAATCATTTAATTATAAAAATATATATTCAAACGTAACCTTACAACAGTTATTGCATGATATATAGCCTCGGGTAATACCCGATTATCATAATGAAATTGCAGGCCGTTTTCTAGGGGCTGTAAGAAAAATGGTAAAATTTGTGGCGTTAAATAATATCGTTAAGAGTAGAGAGAAATATTCTCTGCCCAATAGAAAGGAGCCCCGGCCGGCTCCTCTCTGAAATTGGAACTCATATATTACTGAGAGAATTTTCAATTACAGCAATCCTGCGGTTTTTCATTCGTAATGTGACTTTTGGGCAGCGCTTCGAGGGCTTCATTCATAACTTCCAGAATTCAAGGCCTTGCTGACGCAAATTGATTGTTTCTGTGTAATCGCTTACGTGATTATATACCTACGTAAAGTGAAACGTATGTTTTGAACCGATATAAAGTTTTTTAATTTACTTTAATTTGTAAGTAGGTAGTAGAGCCACGCTGAAGCTATTACAGGTTTCAGCATGAATGGGTCGACTCGCCCGGGGTAGTACCACCCGACCCACAGAAACACCGACGTGAAGTAACAACGCTTGCATTGTTGCGTTTCGTTCGGTTAGTGAGAGTGCCGGATGCCCATCTCCTCTCCCTCCCTGTCCCTCCTATCCCCCCTCCAACACAGGCTGGTAACGTACTTGCGACTCCCCTGGTGTTGCTAGTGTCTATGGACGGTGGTAATCACTTAACATCAGGTGACCCCCCTGTTCGTTTGCCTCCTAGGATATAAAAAAACATTTACAACGTAAAACTGGATGTTTTTATAGTATTTTGGCAGTATCTTGCCTGTATGGTGACGAGATTTTATATGATATAGCAATATTAATTCATTACTCATCTCCTTATACAGTCCTAGTAAATGTAAAAGAAAAGAAAAAAGACGTACAACGGAACCTATAAACAGATTACTATATAGCGACAACCATGAAATTGACGCATTCTCTTAGTAATGCGCAAGAGTCCCGCAGAGCCCAACTATATAAAACCCGAAAATTCCTCGATATTTATCTTCAGTGGAAATCTTGAAATTTAAACTTATCTGCGTACCTATTAGAACTTGCTTCGAGTACGTTTTTAAAAGGTGGTAGAGCCACGCTGAAGCTGTTACTGGTTTCAGCATGAATGGGTCGGCTCGGCAGAGGTTATACCACGCTTTCGCAGAAAACCGACGTGAAGTAACGGTGCGTGCATTGTTGTGTTTCGTCCGGTCAGTGCGAGCGCCGGAGGCCCACATTCCCTCCCCTCTTCTCTCCCCCTCCCTCCCTTTCCCCCAAACACAGGCTGGCAACGCACTTTCAACTTCACTGGTATCAACTAAGTAATCATCGCTTCAAAAGGCTCTCTTCTAAACCCTTCTAAAGGCCGAGCACCTTGTGTAGTAACGACTGTCAGGGACATTATCAAGGCTTTATTATTTGAAGGTATATGTTATTTCGATAGAAAAAGTCATTACAATTTACCAGCAAATATTCTATGTACGCTGAAAAAAATAATGACTCGTAATATCAGCGACTTATAACGTATTACAATAGAATCTTCGTAGCTATTGAAAATGGAAGCTTTTCAAACTGATCGCGGAGCTCCGAGGCTTTCAATAAAAATTTATTATAATGCAAATTGCAGCTCTTTGTGACAAAGAGTACTCTACGCTTAAGTTCAATTCCTTTTAGACTTTTATATAGGTTGAAAGGACCAAATAATCCTAACTGTCACGTATGAAAAAAGTGGTATTAATTTTATTATAATAAATCCGTTTACATATATAATAATAATAATCGTTTAATTCAGACTCATCCTAGGAATACATCCATATTTGTTGATACAATTACAAGTTTACAAATTAGTAAAGATAAAAATGTATAAACAAAAACACAGAACATACAATATAATAGTAAGTGGCAGGTCTGGGTGAACCCCGATGATGTTGGAAATTCACTATATGACTGCATGTAGCCGTATCCAGTGAGCCAGAATTATTCAATGGATGGATTTTTTTAACTCTACAAAAGGAAGTATAATATCAAACTAACGTTTAGCTATCATTGCTTAGACAAACAAGGAGATTCCGAGATGAATTGACATCAGGCCGTCGGTCGGTCGAAAAAACACTAAACCGAATCTCGGTTCAGAATATGAATGAAGAAAACATGTATTCTCAACCCTACTCAGGTAAAATAAAAGCAAGAAGAAGAAGTACAGTTCAAAATTTATTTTCCTAGTACCTGCCAATATATATATTATAGATAATATAGAAAAGCTATATGAGGTTCATAATATTTGTCTTCCGATGATATTTATATTATTTATATGAAACGTATTCATACTTGGTAGTTCACCCCTGGCAATATCTATGAGATACAGCAACGTAGTATTTATAGAAAAAAGCACTTATCGCACATCAGATATGTCACATGATATTTGTACCTCTATTTTCTGAGAAAGGTCGTTAACAGGTTCCTTACTATATTTGTCGTAGCAAGAATACCTTTAAAATACGATGTCTTATTTACACGTCTCTCAAAAAAAAATCAAAATAATACTTTATTTAATTTACGCCCTAAGACAGCACTTATGAACGTCAAAACTGCCACCAGTTCGGAAAACAACCCAATTATCGAGAAGAACCGGTAAGAAACTCAATCTGGTTTATCTTTTTAACATATATGTATTTATATATATAACATTTAGAATACATTACACGTCACAATCGTTTTTAGTGGATGCACAGAGATGGATTAAATCAGACATCACTATCGTTCACATAGTGATCCACTCTATAATAGCCTTTTGACACCGTGACGCTTAAACTCACAATCCGGCAAATTGGTAAATCCTTTGGGGCTTTAGTGTAAAACCTAACACTATTCTCTAAAAAACTGTTAATATTCTTTTTTACAAATGGATATTATTCCTATTTTTGAAAAGTAGTACATAGACTGAACCGCACTGATTCGCATTATTCATAGTAAGAGTTTGGTGCGAAGTACCTATTGCTTATGCTGCGGATATATGAACGTTTACCTCTATCGTCATTCACCTCGAAGAGGAAATTAAACATCAGTGAGATGAAGTCGCTCGACTTTTTTATAGCGATCTTTCATAAAATCTTGCAGGTGTGGTGTATTTTTGTGTAAAATTGGAGACTTAGACAAGAGTCCCTGTTTTGTTATTAATTAAAGGAAATATTATTACTCATTAGAACAGTTAAATATAAATTCATATTGCATCACAATTATTCTTACGGGTTGTGTAACTAAATTTAATGCACGCACGCATCATCGCGATAAAAATAATCATGGCTAATCCTTACTTCCTTACTAGTATTGTAAATTTCGTAGGTGGTAGAGGCACGCTGAAGCTATTACTGGTTTCAGGATGAATGGGTCGGCTCGCCTGGGGTAGTACCACACGACCCACAGAAACACCCACGTGATGTAATAATGCTTGCATTGTTGCGTTTCGTTCGGTTAGTGAGAGCGCCAGCGGCCCATCTCCTTTAAAAGGCCGGCAACGCACTTGCGACGCCCCCGGTATTGCTAGTGTCTATGGGCGGCGGTGATCACTTAACGTCAGCTGACCCGCCTGTTCATTTGCCCCTTATTATATAAAAAAAATGCGAATGTCAGTTTCTTTATATGTTACGCTTTCATGCCTTAACTGCTGAAACATTCATTTTAAAATTACACGTTGTCAGGGGTATAGAAAAAACGTAGGGTTTATAGGGTAACCTTGAAAAAAGTATTATTTTCGACGGATATGTTAAATCTATACTGGCGCTAGCAATGCCATGAGCAAAAGTTAGTTATCCTATAAAAAAATTAACTGTCCTAAATGATACAACATTGTCAATAATGGATCTCAGTACATTTTAGAACACTAATAATACATCCTTTTTTTGTTTAGGCAATAATAAAATATTAAAGGTTTTAACGATATTATTTCCTAGGATATCAAATACTAATTAATTAATCTATTATACATAAAATAATCTTTTGTATAAAATACTCTCAGGAAACGAGCAAAGAATTATAAAGCATTCACAAGAGATCATAAAATATTGAAGAAATCTTTAAGTCATTTCGAATCCCCGGCGAAATTCTTAAAGGAAAAATATAAGAAAAGAACTTCCATCTGAATACCATAATACATTACGTACTTCCATCTCACGGGGAGCTAATTACGGTAGCGGTAAATTTGAAAAGTGAAAAGAAAAGAAATATTTCCAGGATCGTAATTACGCGTCCAGTTTTCATCCCGAATAATTTCGGGCTAAGCGGGGAACCTAATTGGTGCGTAATGAGTCTTACGGCGCATTGCAAGAGATTCTGTTACTAAAATTTACACATCATTAGGTTTTAATTTAGGCAATATTGCCAAACATGAACGAATGGAGTGTTAAATTAGGTCACGTTATTAATGTTTATTAATTTAGAATATTGTAGAAATTTAAAAGGGTGTATGAGACACAACTAACTTCTGCATTACATTTAATCACATAAGATTTAATTTGTTGTTCAGAGATGGCGCTACAGTACAAATAGCTCGCGCTTTCGTGTGGTCGCTGTCTTTTAATATCATGCAGCTATCGATCCTGTAGTTCGGTGAAACTGTGAAGGTCTTGGCAGGCCAATAGCGTAGAGTTCGGAAAAAAATGACATAATTCGAATAGTCCGGTAAAGCTGTAAAGGCCTTGGAAGAAAAAAGGTGTAGTCATTTAAAAAAAAAAGACATAATTCAATTCACAGATAAACACTATGTACCAATAACTTCAATGTACCAGGTGTCCCAAATAATCAATTGTCGTCTTGTTTGATCGTTGTTGTTTCGTCGTCTTGGTCATGTTGGTCAAACACAAAGTGTCAGGTCGACACAATTTCCGTAAGCAATGGCCGTAAGAGCTTATGATTTGATATTATTATTTTAATCTGATACTAAATAATAACCATGACTCGGTCTCGTAAAAATAATTTAGTTGTTTCATAGAAGCCATTAACTGGATTGATAAAACATTTTTTTTTATATCCGAGGTGGCAAACGAACAGATGGGTCACCTGATGTTAAGTGATCGCCACCGTCCATAGACACTTGCAACACTAGGGGAATCGCAAGTGCGTTGGCAGCCTATGTTTTTATGGGAGGGGGAGGGGAAGTGGGTCTCTAGCGCTCTCACTGACCGAACGAAATACAACAATGCAAGCACTGTTACTTCACGTCGGTATTCTGTGAGAGGGTGGTACTACCCCGGGCAAGCCGACCCATTCATGATGAAACCAGTAATAGCTTCAGCATGGCTCTACCACCTACAATTTTTAATTTTCATTACATTTTTAAATCAGTTTCTCAACCTAATAACTCTTCATTATTGATTTTAAGTTGCTTCCGTTATATATTAATTGTACTTCTTAACCACTATGGAAAAGCATAGTTACATATATGTGGTCTAGACAATAATATGAATAGTTTTCTATATGCCTGTAAAAGTATTATCAATATCGAATCAGCAATTTCTAAGATGAGCCCAGATAAACCACAGACACTTCAGTTCTGTTTATATGTGTAGATTACTAGGTATCTAATTAATAATTTCCAAAACCAGACGTATCACAATACTCTATAAGTAATTATGAAACTGAAGTCGTAAATGTGTAAGCTTCCTTTTTTATGCAATTTCGTTAAACTGCTTTTTATTTGTTTATAAGTGAGTACTTTTAGTAACAAAATCGAACGCGAGGAAAAATTTTCAAAGTCACTACGTACTTGAATACATATTGACCGGTCCCACGACCAGACCCTATTCTTTCATCATTATTCAGTTACTACCTTTATAATAACAAAAAAAAAGTAGCTATATTCGGCAAAGTTCTTGACCGCTCTGAATATAGTTGCGAAAAACATAAATTTACATATAAATAAGTGTTATATTATATGTATCATAGAGACAAGTTAAGGATAAATAAATGTCAATTTTAAATTTCTATAGTCATATTTTAACTTTGTTTTCTATTAAACTCTTGACAATTTTTTTTTCGAACTGACTACGCTATTGACCTGGCAAGGTATTAACAGCTTCACCGGACTACTAAGGCGAGCGCTTAAGGCACTCAGCCGATTTTTAAACTCTTGGCAATATTACGTACAAACCCTAACTTACGGCTACATTCTGAGAGGCCAAAAGGATTGACGAGGACATAAGTAGGCGTTATGTATATAATTTAAAAACGCTTTATAGATCTTTCTCATTTTCAAAGCTATATTCTAAGAGTTAAAAATAATAACTAGTGTTCAAGAAATATAAGATAAAATATGAGCAGTTGCTTTCAAAAACGTTTTGAATACCGAAATTTCCAAATAATAAGTCTTTGTTGGAAGTCTTAAGTTTGTTTTGATTGTAGTCGATGTTGCCTAAAGTATCTTCAACGAATTTTGTAAACTTTAATTACAATACCAAACAGATATTTCATGAGATATCAAAAATACATTAAGTTCGAAGTTTTCATCAAACACTAGATGGATATTGATTTATTTTCAATTGTTTTCTCATCTTTTACAATAATAACAGGTTTTATAAATAATTTAATACGCAAAATCATTGTAAATAATATGATCCGAATTATGTTATAGTCTACTGATTCAATGGTAGCTTATACACGCATATAAACAAGGGGCAAGTTTACTTTCAGCTTGCAAGTAGGAATATTATAATTAACTGATGAAACTGATATACCCTCGATTATCATCTTGAGAAAAACCTAAGACACACGTGGAGGTATTCTACAACGTTTTTACATTAATAACATAGTAAAAGTCAACAACTGATGTATGTAGTTTGGAAGTATATATGAACGTTAAAACATTCTTTCGGTATTTATTATAACAATGGTTGATATGATTTGTCCACGATATGTTGATTGTTACAATAAGTTTTAAGCTTAGTTGCTAGAATATGTTTTCTTTTTTTAAATGGGGAAAATCTTACATTAGATCCCTTAACGCCAGGCAACGAAGGTCCCTCTACCTATGTGAGATATATGTGACTAAAGCCTTCATGGTATTTTTCGCACACCTTTTGGCTAAGGAGCCCTCTCCTTATGCATTTCAACCTCTCGTGTCTGCAGGAGTCGGTCTCTCTTCTAGAATAACTCCATCTTGCGGTCTCAGGCGTCGAGTGTGATGACATCTTGTAATGAACTGTCGGGAGGCGCACGGAACATGAACCGCCTCATCCGTCAAAGGTCTGTGTGTTGCTGCCAATGCGATAGATGTGTCCATACTCTATCATTCCCAGGCCTTTCTTACGACAGCAGGAGGTGGTCACCTTTCCGAGGCCGCTACTAGTAATATCGCTATACGATTGGTAACTTTATATCCAAGGTCCTAACTTTGCAACTAAGCAAATGTTCGTTAAAAAATGTCTACCAGTAAGTAAATATAACATAATATTTTAATTAATACTAGCTGGCATCCGCAACATCGTCTGTGTCGTTTATTATCTCAATTGTTTTGTTTATCTCAAAGCGATTAGCCAGCGTTGTCGACGAAAGCTTCCAGGCGGCTTGACTTTTTCCGACATTTCCAACAGTTATCATTATATTTCAACAAATTTACAAAAAAATCTTGACAAATGATATACCTAAACCTTCCTAGCGAATCACTCTATCTATTAATGAATACCACATGACAATTCGTTAAATAGTTTTTGAGATTCGAAAGACATACAGACCGACGCGCCGGAGGGCTTTGTTTTTATAATATGTAGTAATAAATTAAATTAAGAATTTTTGGCGCGATCTTGGTGTATCATGTACTGGATTTTATATTTTATTCATAAACTTGTATTATTTGTCTCTATGTTTTGTAATATTGGTGATATTTTAGGCACGGAGCATGAATTCCGAGATGCTACAAAAACTCTATGGATAGGTATAACAAGCGGGCCACCATCTTGTTAGAACATTGACGTCATCACAAGAACACATGTAATATTATTACCTAATTGACAATGATAGTAAACTCTAGAAGAAAAATAACATTGAATTAAATCAAATTAATACGTATATGCAAGAACACAGTTGCAAATAAGTCGATAAAGAGAATACATACATGAAATAATAAACATTTTTGTTTAAAAGATTTTCAATATAATAATCACTTATTTTTAATACGCTTTTTGATAATTTCGATTTTGCAAACCTTTATATAAATTTTTTCAAGGATATATAGACGCTATATACAAGGCCGCTGGTAAAGTGTAAATAAAAAGGTTAATAGGATGTTCGGGTAGCTTTATTCCACTCCTCCATATTCCGCTAACACTGTAATTTTGTTTCGTAATTAAGCCCCAACATTTTCTAGTTTCTACCAGATTAACTCTCTTTTGCAGATGTATATATAAACGCCATGTGAATTTGTATGGCAATAAAACCAAACAAAAATTTCATTAAAACAATTCGTTTATTGAAAGAAATATTTATTTATAAATATTACTCGAAAATTACTTTTCTTTGTATTTATTATTATCTATATGTATTCCTTATTACTAAAAATATATCATACCTCATTTGTCTAAATTAGGGTTTCATCGGTAATTCATAAAATCCACATTCTATCTCGATACTTGGATGGATTGGATCGGATTGAGTACGCATAAGCATAATAATAATAATAATAAAGCCCATTTATTTCCGATCTTTACATGCTTTTTGAGATAAATTACGTTTGCATATTAGCAAAAATATTGAAAACGATATAAATGTTATATAAATTTACGCATAAGCATAAAATGAATTATTTATTATTGCAGGAGATTTCTATTACAAAATTCAATGAGTTATTTCTCCTACGTTGATTAGTCAAATGTATACATATAATAAATGGCTAACGGGACAAAATCTGTACATTAAATATTTTAAAGAAAAAAAATACTCTGGTGGGCTTCACATAAATAGTACGACATATTTTATTACAAAATCTTACGAAGATTCTGTAATAAAATGTATTAATTTCGACCACTGAATGCTCAGATTGCTGGATGCTCCCACTAGGACAAAACACCTATGATAATTCGAATCTTCTTTAGATTTTGTAATAAAATATGTGTTACTATATATGTGGTAATTCCGACTGCAGAATGCTCCGACTGCTGGATGCTTCCACTAGGACAATCAATAAGAAAACACATTTTCAGTTTTTTTTTTTAATTTTCTATTTGTACGGGATTCACGCAATAACTGCTGGGTGAATATTGACGAAATTTGGTATGGTAACAGCTTATACATCGGTGTAACATATATGTATAACGTGTAACGTATATACGTATATCTTATAAGATAACACAGAAGAGAAGCCATAAGGTGGTTCAATATGTGAACAATTTTGATGTCTGGAACTAATACCTTTCACTGTACACCCGTCAAAATTGAACGTAGCTATAATGTTTTTCAAATATATATGATGTACAAATAGACGCTATAGTACCGTGCTGTGCCTCGGTGAACAAAATCGTTCACAAGCTATGAGGCGATAAAGAGTTTAATGAAATCATAGTTAATACACATTACAATCCTATGATTTCATTAACCACTGTGTTCATAATTGAAATTTCATGCAGACGTAGTCGCGGGCAGTGCTATTATTCTTTCTTCTAAACAGATTCGATAATTCTTTTTTTACCAAAACGATTTGAAACACTTTTAATTTAATGTATGAATCATAAAGTATGTTACAAATTATGAAAATTATCTATTTTCAGTGTAGTAAAATCTGATTTTATTCTAAGAGAAATTTAAATTGAACGGTGAAGTGTAGTTATTATTTGCTGGAACAACTCAGAATAAAAACCAACACAAACGAACTCCGCCAAAACATTTTTTGTAACATTAGAAAAGACATAAAGTATGCAACAAAAAATTAATCCAAAACAGACAAACAAATAAGAAGATTACACTGGGCGAAAAATAAATAATGTTACCAGAGCTAAGAAACTTTTTAACGCTCTGTTAAAAGTTTATCTCGTGCTTAATTACGTTTTCATTTATCTTTCCTTTCATTTATCTAACGTGCTGAGACATTAGCAATGTTCATAACGCGGAGTACAGACTAATTCTTTATTTAATTTTATATAACAAAAAAATATAAGTAAAACAATAACGATTACTTTAAAACTAACGTATAATATATATTTCAATTTTAAGATCAAAATGCCGCTTTAAATGTTGTGGATTTGAATTTTACGCAAATCAATTGTTTGTATAATCCACATATATTTTTTAAAATACTTCAATAGGTTTTAAAATTTGACCACAAATGCTTGGCGTCAGATTGATTCTCAACTTAAGGATTGTAACTAGTCAGGCGGGTTTACAAAAACCATTAATACCGTGCTATGGTTACATTACGTTGTTTTCCTTCGTCATGTTCGAATACGCTAACAACTGAACTGTCTGTCACCTGTACAACAGAGTTCGTGTGTAACTTGTGTATTTTGATTGTATTTTTGTAAAACCCTCCGCGCCAATACTTAATTGCCAATCTATACTAATATTATAAAGAGGTAAAGTTTGTGAGTTTGTGACGTTGTAGGGGGTAATCTCAGGAACTACTGGTCCGATTTGAATAATTCTTTCAGTGTTATATAGCTCATTCATCGAGAATGGTTATAGGCTATATATCATCACGCTAAGGCCAATAGGAGCAGAGCACAGATGAAAAATGTTTCAAAATCGATATGTTTTTTTTCTTTTTGAGAGCTTCTGCTGTGTGTCAGCGTTAGCCCAGAGTAGTAACTATTACTACGCGGTCGAAGTCGCGGGCAGGGGCTAGTCTCCTATAAAATCGCCAATTGTCTTAGCAAAACAAAGTTTTATGTCTGAGAAACGCAAATGATGCCTTTCGCATATTTATAACAATTATTTTTTCTTGGATAAACGGAGGTGGACGATAACATAAAATTATAAAAAATACAAACTTAGTTTTATTACAAAATCAGTGTGAAATAAAATAACGGTATAACACTTACATATAATTAATTACTATAACTTTTTTCTTTTGTAGACGTAAACAATCAGTTACTCTACCAAATGTTCTGTAGAAGGACTGTGTGAAAATTATTCGACATATTTTTTATACGTTGAATATTCTACTTTGACAAAGGTAAACGGGCGGTATTGTAATTTGGCTGCTGTATTTTCACTTATTATTTCTGGGAAAAGTTTCACCATCCCGTTACGAAAAATATTAATTTGAAATAAATGTTCAAAGTCTGGGCTATTGTTCAAATTGAATTTAAACTTTCTTCAGGCTTACATGGGAATACCTCTGGGAGTTCATTTCGCTGATTTTATGAATAGATTAAGTCGAAGCCAAACTTGAATCTCAAGCTTTTAATACTTGGACGTACAGAAAGATATTGTATCTATATATTTAGTAAAAATATATGTATCACCATATTTAAGGTAATATTTGCAATGTAGTTTGCAATATAATAATGGATGAGCCCGTGGTTAAAGGAAATATGTGTATTAGGTATATGATATACATCTATATAATTTATATAACGAGATTTCTAAAAGTAATCATATTTCCTTTTACTTATTTAGTTAGGTTGTTAGATATACTGTCTAGTTTTTATTTATTACTTGTATCCTATATAAAATATTATAAAAAAAAACTTTTCGGCTTTGTATTATATATATGACAATAGACGGCGCTGTAGTAAATACAGTAAATAATAATAGGAAACGCGTGCGGTACTGGCAGTTAAATACAATTTACACTATATATATAGTTTTGTATCTATATATCATAAGCTAAGGTAAATCAGTTCAGAATCATATTCTCTTCTGTTTCTCAACCATTTTTTCTTAGTAGCTATTTACAAACATTAGTTTTATGAATAAAAAATTAGGCATATTTTTTCATACTTTTTTATATCATAGGAGGCAAACGAACAGGCGAGTCACCTGATGTTAAGTGATGACCGCCGTCCATAGACATTAGCAACATCAAGGGAGTCGACAGTGCGTTGCCAGCCTGCGTTTGGGGGGAAGGGGAGGAGAGGTGGGCCTCCGGCGCTCTTGTTACTTCACTTCGGTTTTCTGTGAGAGGGTGGTACTAACCCGGGCGAGCCGACCCATTCATGCTGAAACCAATAATAGATTCAGCGTGGCTCTACCACTTAAAAAATCATACTTCACGCTTCTTACGTTTACAGCCCTAGTCCTGACTGATATTATAAATGCGAATGTGAGTTTATCTATCCATTTATTACACTCTCACCTATTAGCTACTCAACCGATCTTCATGAAACTTTGTCCGATTATCATACAAAGTATACACAAAATACAGAAAAGGATATCTGGGGGCACGGCAGTACTCCCGCCAAGTGGAGCAAAAATGCGGCACGGCCGTTCCATCCTTTTCTCGAAGCAGTTCAGGCCATTTTCGAGTCTCTATAACTTCGTTGAGGATAAAACTAGAAGCCTGAATTTTGGCCATTTTCGAGTCTCTATAACTTCGTTGAGGATAAAACTAGAAGCCTGAATTTTGGCCATTTTCGAGTCTCTATAACTTCGTTGAGGATAAAACTAGAAGCCTGAATTTTTAGTATCCAAGTAGGCATGTTGTATAAACACGGTATATGTCATATAACAAGTCAATCTATTTTATTTAAAACATAAAAGATTTTCAATATTGATATGATCACTATAAGATGTGTACCACTCTCTCACAGAACACCGACGTGAAGTAACAGTGCTTGCATTGTTGCGTTTCGTTCGGTCAGTGAGAGCGCCGAATGCCCACCTCCCTTCCCCCTTTCCTTTCCCCTTCCCCCTTTCCCTACCAGTCCTCCCTCCCCCATACACAGGCTGGCAACGCACTTGCAACTCTCCTGATGTTGCTAGTGTCTATGGACGGTGGTGATCACTTAACATCAGGTGACCCACCTGTTCGTTTGCCTCCTTTTGACATAAAAAAAAGTAACCGACTTGGTATTACATGGATATCACAACTTTTTACGGTAGAAGAAATGAGTTGCGAGACTTGGTTTTTTTTACAAGTTTTGTTTTCGATGGTATGGTACCTTTCATCCAGAAAAAAGGTACTGTTTCAAGTCAACGCGACTTGTAACAGTGCTTGAAAAACTTGAAAGCTAGTCTATAATATTTGTAAATTACTCTATACAGATAATAACATGGTCTATTATGTCATGAAGAAAGTTTGCATTCACTAACTGCACTTGCACTAGTCTAACACTAAAAGAAATTGTATTATGACTATATAATAGCTTCATCGGTTTCGTTACTACTTGAAAGAAACTCAATTAAAAAGGTAACGATTACATTTCCTTTAGAAACGAGAAGATACACCTTATCGTGTAAAACCCAGAGGGGTTGAGATAGCCTGTCGAATCGAGCACCTGGCTGCTTTCGTTGAAATTAAAAAAGTTTCAGCTACAAGGCAACTTCGCAGGTCTCATTCATTTAAATGCTAAGGGATTCTGCGTTAGTATTCATTGTGAGTTTTGTCATTTGGAAAAAAAAAAGTTCAGCTTTTAGTCGGTTTCACTTCGTTCGAGATCGAAATTTACATTCCTATTTGTTAATCGGAAGTACATTTTGCATTTAAAAATATAAGCATTTAAATTTATGAATAAAGCAAAGTCGTTTTTCACGTCTGTCTGTATGTTCTCTTAGTTCTACTCAACTACTGAACATAATTTTTGATACGGTTTCCACTATAATCTAGAGCATGGTTGCTCAAAGGTCGATCGCGATCGATGAAATTGGTTTCTGTTATCCACTTGGCTCTAGATTAATTATTTATTAGAACAAATAATAAAAAAACACGCGACAAGTCACAGGTACAGTTAATTCATTATAAAGTATTAGTTCATATAATATGCTCACTGTAACTGTGAAGCAATGCACTGATCAAAATTTATATATTAGTATTACTATATGCTATATAATAGAACATGATCGTGAACATCTTAATTGCAATATCCATTAATATAGCTTCATAATATCTAATAGAAAATATAAATCAATCGTTATTTTTCCATTAGATATTTCAATTTGTAAATAAGCTCTATTTAATAACACCGAAGACGAAGATACAAAGTTTTGAGATTTCAAAAACAAACTTAATTAACCTCTATTGTGAATAAATATTAGGACACGTACAGACGTACATACGTTACGGACGTAATTACCTATATGTACTTTGAAGCGGTAATTTTGTTATTAAAGTTTTTATTTCGACTTTGCAAGACGCGTTATATTACAAGAAAATTATGTTAATTAAACTTAGCAATCTGGTGCAATTTTAAAACCAAATTGTGATCAAACGGGCTCGCATTAGCAGCCACTATCATCATACTAACCAGTGACCACAATTAACCACACATACAAAAGAAAAAAAAATCAACAATTAAATGAATATATAAAGATATACTGGAACGCTATTGTTGTTTTAAATTTACTAGATTTTCTTCATGACTACTGACCAAATTGCAAAATTGTTTCTTTTTGAAGTTATACTTCTTTTGGCGCGTTAGAGAAAAATGATGAGAGTAAATTTTTACGATGTGCGCGCACACCGTCGCGAAAAACCAACACCCTGAAGTTATTACGATGCGCGCGCACACCGTCACGAAAAACCAACAGCCTGAAGTTATTACGATGCGCGCGCACACCGTCACGAAAAACCGACACCCTGAAGTTAGCTATAGTCAACATTTTGTTTCTTTGTATATTAAAACTTTCAATGTATTAAATACCTTTTTTCTATTGTTAGTGTCGTTTTTTCTGCAAACGTAGAATAAGGTGAAAGATAAATTTTTGAAAAGATTTTTATTTTGTTACGCCAAAGAAGTGTAACTTCTAACGCGTTTACATAAGTACACACACACTTTTTTTTATATTGATGTTTTAAATGCTTTTTGCACACGTCAGCCCCAATATATTTTAACTCTACCTAACTAATATTGTAAATATGAGTCTCTTTGTTTGGTTTTCACACCTGAACTACGTCACCTTTAGTGCGAGCTTTATCATTAGTACATGTATTTCGAGTAAGAATTTATTCACTTGTACTTCAATAGGTTTATCTAATACATAATTCTTCCAACACAATTTGCTACCCACTATTTATTTATGTCGTCCCTAGAGTAGCTCTAATGATTATGTTCTACAAAAATGAAAATAAAACAACAATCTTCGATCACAATAACTTAAAGTTTAACTAGTCAGATGTACCTAATCGCATCGATAAGCATTTAGATGGAATGATAAACAGAATTCTATTCATTAAACTCGAGAGAAAATAGAAATAATTAAAAAAGTTTAACGTTTAAGAATTTAACAATTTTAAACTCGTAACTTTAGGTGCCTAATTAAATCATAGATTTATTTTCAGCCTGTAAGCGAAGCTACAGTCAACAATTTATATTTTATAAGTCACTTGAAACGTGAAAAGCAATCAGTTTATTTTACATCGAATATGGTAAATTTATTCCAAGTCGGCTTAAAACCGACATCATTTTATAAAATATTCAACGAGACTTTGACTTAAAGAAAACATGCTGAACAAAGACAACGGAACAAATTCAATAAGTAAACAGCGCCTTTATTATAATAATTCGCTTAAATCAGAACACAGTTTGTGGAACGGTCTTATGTGGAAACAATTGTAAATGCTCAGTATATACAATAGACATAGACAAACTTTTCATAAAGGTTGTGTATAGTTAATCTCATTCCAATTATTTCATAACTAGGATTTATTTACGGCATAATTTATATTTTATTCAATCATTTTAACGACTAATTCACACTATCCCTTAAACACAAATTTAGAACAAAAATTAAAAAATAATAATTGAAATGTGAAAGAGCCCAAGAAGAATATTATGTGTAAAAATCTAAAAGAAATACATACAAAAATCTCACAACTGCATATAGTACAAACTCAAAATAAAACTTTATTTACGCAATTGCTGGTAAGATATCTGTTTATGATAAAACTTATGCACAAGAAATAATTTCAGTTTTGTATTAATTCATATCATATGTCTATCTTTATACTGAGCTTTAAAAATCATGTTGTTTGTATATTTTTAAACTCCTGCATTCTGTCGTATCCAACCACGGAGCGCTGTGACATTTGCATATACACCCGGGTTTCCGGGACGGGCACAGCCACTTCCAAATGAGACAATTCCCAATTGCACATTATTGCTAACAGCCGGACCACCAGAGTCTCCCTGTAAAAATATGCTCTGTTTAATATAGAATTTTCAAATTTACACCGAATAATGTCAATCATTCACATGTTCAATATATTTGTTGGGATATATATGTCTAATTAAAAATATTATATATAACTAGCGGTCCCAGCGGACGTTGTCCTACCTTGATAATAAAGAAAATAATTAATTCAACCGCAGCGCCACCTACCAGGTCCAATCATAAATCTAAACCAATCTCGGATCCACTCGAATACTCACACAAAATTTCATCAAAATCGATCCAGCCGTTTAGGAGGAGTTCAGTGACATACACACGTACAGAAGAAATTTATATACAAAGATTACGTTGGTAGGCAGGATATGGTACATCAAAGATCAGGTATAAAACTTGCCAAATATTTTTTCAATTTTGTTGTTTTCGCATATTCAGAATTGGATATATATTGAGAGGTAAGGTGGATGGGCGCAATTTGACACGAGTTATCATGAGCGTGATATTGTAAGGTCACAAAAATTATCAAATGGTTTGATAGCAAACTCCTTCTCATCTCTTCCATTAAGCCAAACAGATCGCTGGGACATATACGAAGATTTTATATGCCCTAGTAATCTCTTCGTATCAAATTTGGGAGATGTTCAAAATTTTGCACAGATGTGTTATCGCAAGGGCAGTGTCAAATTACAATTAAAACTTTGGACTTATCTTGTACTAAGATTTATTTAATATATACTTTAATCTAAGCAGAAACTAGAAAGATACAATGAGGTTTAATTTTTTTTATGTATTCTATATTAAGCTTCAGAACATAGTAATTGTGTACGATGGAATAGCAATCCTAATAATATATCAGGTGTATTTTTTAATACATTTTTTTGGCATTTGACCACAATTTCACCAGATCTTAAATGACAGTGTGATTCAAGATGATCAATCACGCACGCTAAACCTAAAGGAGTTGCCTCCTAAATGCAACTAACTGAACACATCTATACATGAGAGTGACCACTACCAATAGTTTGCCTATCTCTCGTTGATAGTCGTTATTTCTGCGTTTCACTATGCTTACCATCAGGTAATAAAATAAATATCTATTCGTTATGAGATTACCGACATAAAACTAGGCAAACGATACATTTATAAAAATATTCAACCTGGCAAGCATCTTTTCCTCCTTCAGAGACTCCTGCACAAAGCATTCTGTCAGAAAAGTTTGACACACTTTTTTTGCATTCTCCTACGGATAGAGTAGGAACATTAACTGCCAACAAAGTTTTTGAGGAATCGCCGCCTTCCTGAAAATAATAATCGACGATATGTTACTAAAGTTACTTCACATATAGTACTTATCTAATCAGCCAATTCTTCTCTGTCTTGAGTAAAGGCAATATTGAGTAAAATTAGCTTCAATCAATATCAGGATAAAGTCCTTTTGGAAGGTCACACAAATATAAGACACAAATATAAGAATACGCTTATTATTATAGGGTTATAATAATAGGTTTTTGATGTGAAAACCCGCTTGACATATAGTTAAGCCTGAAATATGGGATGACCGATTTGTGGTTATTTCTGGTAGTAAAATCATGCCGGTCTTTAACTAATATTAGCTTTACTACGTTTTTGTGGACATGGATTAAATAATGAAGAATGTATTACAGTAGTTCTTCGTAAGTACAAATATAATATCTAGAACCATTAGTATTTAAAAATCATAATCTCACCGATGTAGCTCCCCAACCGGTGACAAATAATGTTGTCTTCGCAGGTACAGGCCCATTGTTTTCATTCGGTAGTGTAACGATTTTAGTGTTGACACCGTCGATTGCTATATCTTGTGAGAATGTCAAAATAGCCACATCATAATCGTAAGTTCGAGAATTATAATTGGGGTGTATAGTCATCGATTTGGTCGAATACACTTTACCTCCTTTATCATTATTTGTACTACCAACTCTTGCGTGTACTTGTGATATCCTAAAAATTTATATTATATGTATATATACATATATATTAGGGCGTTTAAAAAAAAAAATATTTTTCCTCAGAACCACGCTCAAAAGTTTCTTTTTAATGCCAAAATAGGCATCTGAAAATATGAGCCCTTAATATTAATATTTAGGTTATCCGCATCGCACTTAATAAGACACCATAAGAATAACACAGGAAAAAAGTTTTTTTTTCTTTTGATTTTTATAACTAATGAACGATATATCGTATTGCAATACCCAGTCATTATTTTTGTAGATAATTTAACGTTCTACAAAAAAGGTCTGAAGTCAATTTTTGATAAATCAACTCAGTCAAAAGTTATTCAAGATCAAAGTTTAACTTTAAGATGGTAAAACGATAATCTAGAGGAAGATGGCTCTCAAGTGCAATTGCCGGATCACGCCAACAGATGCTTGGCGACAGAGTTTCAACATGAGGGTAGTAGTTACCCAGGCGGACTTATAAAAAGCCCTACCACCATGCTATGCATTGATCACGGCTTCCTTCACCGAAAGCTCCGATTCAGTTACAACGTCTATCGACACGCCTAATCTAAACCATCCAATTCAACTAATCCAACATCGCTTCAGATAGCAATGAAATAATAAATAAAAAAACAGAATCTTACTTATCAACAAGACAATGAGCAGCGGTTAAAATACATCTTTTGCTGATGATGGATCCTCCACATTGGTAATACTCCTTACCCTTTTCTAAAAGCAAGTACGCTTGGTAAGGAGCTTTATCGATTGTAACGCTGTATCCGCCAACAATTTTCCCCCCAACATCATTCGTTCTTTGACTACTTTTCTTACAGCTACCATCTGGAATTTTATTAATGCTGAATGTTTAATACCTATAGGTTTTAGCGTTCGACTACAATCTCATCTGATTTTAGATGATGATATAGTCTAAGATGGTGCACACGCTACACCTAGAGGAGATTGGCTCTCAAGTGCAGCTGCCGGAACACATTGGAGGGAATTGCGGATAGAGGGACCGTGAACTGATAGGGAGTGTATTTGGTCCACTCACTTGATTCTTTTCACCTCCATTGATTTGCGGTGGTTTTCTAAGGAGAGATTGTAGACTGTATTTTGGCGGTCTGCTTGGGCAAGGGGTATCACGGGAAATATGCTCAATTAGAGGATCCAAGAGTATATCGATTGAGCCAGGATGGAATATAAATATACACGCTTACTTGGCAGAGACCGATCGCTGGTTTCGGCAGGTTTGTGTCCGTATCCAGTCAATTGGCGGGTCACATCAAATGTATTCACTATTCACTCATGAGTTGATTTGCGTCTTGTTCGTCACACATATAATAGCGGCACTTGCACGCGCGATGCGTCCGCGCTTTGCGGTCATTAATTGCAACTCGCGTCCGTGCGTTAGCGATAATCGCAGTCTACTGCCTCTGAGCGCAGTTAGCGGTATAATGGCGGAACTGCCTGACAATGCGGCCCTCTCGCGGTACTCAAAATGGATGAAAGGATCGGGGAGGAGGTGCGGGGTAAGGGAGGAAGCCAGGAGCTGCCCTCTCGCGTTAACCTGCCTAATATAATAACTACCACACATAAACAGGTGCTTGGCGACAGATCTACAGCTTGAGTGTGGTAGCTAACCAAGCGGACTTAGAAAAAACCCTACCACCATGCAAAAACGGTGTCGCAATATAATCTTGATGACTTCCATGATGGAAGAACAATGACTAAAGAAATAGTTTTAAAGCTACATTTTTATGCAACACTCTTGTTTTCATCCGTATGTGAATTATATATATTGATGAAATTTACTGGCTTTGCATGAAAATAAGAATTTTTAGTAAGGATAATGTATGGAAAAGAAGAGTCATTGGCAATAGCCAAGTTTATTATCCCAACGTACAAAAGAATAATTGATTATATTTTGAGTTTAAAAACAGTTTGGTGATTCAGAATTTTTAATATAGTAACGTCGTAAAAATGTTATTAATTTCAGTATAGGCAAAGATGAATAAAAAAAATACCTTTCCAAAAAATGGCACAAGCCAATAATAAAAAATAGTACTTGTGCATAATTTTCACAGTTCGACACAACTGAAAAAGTTTTCAGGGCGAAATCTTTAAATACGCGCCTCAATGATTGCTCCAAAGTATTTCATCATCCTTTATCTGCATAATTGTGTATAATTATTATAACTATTGCTGATAAAGTTCTAGTTTAAATATGGATATGGAAACTATTTTCTATAAGTATTTTAAATTGTACATATCCTAGTAATTACCAGATGTCTTTCCATAATAGTTTAGCCTTAAGAGATAAGTTGAAAATATCGTTTTTTTTTTTTGCTTTTTAAACTGTTGGCTTTATCTCTAAGACGTACGTTCTAGTTCTTAGCATAACGACGATGCTACGTTCAGTAGAAGGAATGCGGTGAGTTAAATTCGTATTGCTTTTGCCTGCTGTATCGAATATATGTCATTCCTTATATTTAATCTCCTCTATTCCTTTGATTCCATTTGACAAAAGACTAAGTAATTTTTATTTTATTTTCAACTTCGAAACATTTAAAACTACTTTACTACAAAAATTTGTGTCATGGATCCAAATTTAGTATATTGTATTTCAGGAGGGGTAGAGATCTGTACCCGACTACGTAGCCCATGTGGTGATAAACTCTTTACAATGACTTTTTTGTAGTTTGATGTGTTTCCGGGATGGTATGGACATGTATCCGACTGCGTAGCATAAATAATGATAATCTCGTTACAGTGACTCTTTTTAGTTTCTTGTGTTTCGGTGGTGGTAGAGATCTACCGTATTACCCGACTACGTAGCTCACATGGTGATAAGCTCGTTATAGTGACTCTTTTTAGTTTGTTGTGTTTCGGGGGTGGTACGAATCTGTACCCGACTGCGTAGCTCCCATGGTGATAAACTCGTTACACTGACGCTTTTAAGTTTATTGTGTTTCGGCGGTGGTACGGATTTGTATCCGATAGCTCACATGGTGACAAACTCGTTACAGTGACTCTTTTTAATTTATTTGTTTCAGGATCAGTCAGCCTATATCCAGCCAGCGAGAAGATTATAAGCCGATATGAGTGTAATAGATTTCTGATCTCTCGTTATTCGTATCTTTGTATTAATTTTCTTAGCATCAGTACAGTCACTTTGCCACGTTACTACAAAAGCATAATATATACAAGAATATAGGTGAATCCCTATTTTTTTTTTTCGAAAATTACCTAAAATTTACGCGTTGACCCACGACTCCGTACGAGAGTACATAATACAAATAGCATACTGTAATACACATTTAATCAACAATAAACACGTTTTCTATCAATTTACTAAGCTATTATGACGCATAACTTTAAACGGTCTGTCAATCAAAATACAGAAAAAAATTATGGCGCTATTAAACATACGACAACTAGTAAGAAAATAAACAGCTAACTATTAGTGAGATAATAGTTAGGTTTTAGAGATTCCTGTATGACGTGGAGCTATTTTATAATTGTTACTCAGTCTATTGTTAACCTGGTTATATATTTGAAGGTTAGAACGAGCGTTATACCAAATTACTCAAATAGCAACTTAATGATAATTTAATTACAATACGCTTAAAGAAAGACCTCGGAGGTTTGTATTATGCGTGATTATTATGCGGTATTACTCTAATTTTTTTTTTTACTAATTTTATTACTATAATTATGGACAAAAAAATAATAACAGCCACATACTCAATTTGACAGGGATTTTTTAATCGTAGCACGAAAATATTCCAGCACCTTACACGCACATCAATAATGCCACTATTATGAATTCGATCTGGTATATGGTACTTGCGATCCTTTTTTTTTTTCGAACTGACTACGCTATTGACCAAGCAAGGTCTAACAGCTTCACTGGACTACACAGCTTCACCGGACTACTACTTGCGATCCATTTTGTACAATCGGTACAATTGCGGTCAGTGAGAGTGCCGGAGGATCACTTCCCTCCCCCACTTCGCCCTGCTGCCCACTTCTCCTGACCCCTCTCCCCCAAACACAGGCTGGCAACGCACTGGCGTCTCCCCTGGTGTTGGTAGTGTCTATGGACGGCGGTGATCACTTACCATCAGGTGACCCGCCTGTAAAGTAGAATAACACATAACACACATAAAACACAAGATTATGAATATAATACATGACAGGCTAAGATCCCGCTAAGTTATAAACATAAATAAACTTTGCCGACTGTCCCAATAACTGTAATAAATATGTAAGTCAATCAAAAAACTATAATCACAGGTTTATCGCGTCAAAATAGAGGTTAAACGTCATGCAATCTGAGACGTATCCTCATAACCCATATTACCAATTACTGTATATGATTTTAAATTTTGTCACGTACATAGGTGTATACGGGCCGAGCCGAAGGTCGAAATATTGTGAAATTCACGTACGAAATGACTATTATACGTGGCGTAATTTGCATAACATTAAAACTTAAGAAACATTACGTCGACTCTATTGTATTAATTCACTACTTTTTCTCTATTGTGTATGAATAATATTTCAATTACATTGAACGCGATACGCTTGTTCCGAATTGATTGGCACGAAACTAAATGCAAGTTCTAAACGTTTTAGCAATAGCAGTACAATATCTCCATTACATATATATTGCCAAGTGATAAAAGTACAAAAGCGCAATACAAACAAAGTGATTACGTGATTATTCTAAACTAGCTTCTGCCCGCGACTTCGTCCGCATGGAATTGTTACTTTGAGCTAACGTTTACTTCAGCTCGCGACTTCGTTTACGTAGGTGAAAAGATTATTTAGTAATCCGTACATTGACCCCGATTTTAAAACATTCTTCATTGGTGCTCCACTCCTATTGATCTCAGCGTGACGATATATAGCATATAGCCGTCCTCGATAAATGAGCCATCTAACACCGAAGGAATCAAATCGAACCAATGTTTCCTGAGATTAGCGCGTTTAAGCAAAACTCTTCACCTTTATAATATTAGTATAGAATAGTATAGATGTGCGAGTTGCACTTGCGCTTGATTTTTTAAATGCTAGCTCATTGTCCACGCAGTTAAATAAACCCAAACTTCTGAATTCAATTAGTTCAGGTAAATTACCATATACCATTCAGAAACGACATACATATAAGAGTTATTGAGATATACATGCTTGGTACACATATGTATGCTGTCTTAGCTGAGGTTAGCTCAGTTGGGTCGCGAATTGCATGAACTAGGCAACAGTCCAAGCCGAGGTGTGCCGTGCACTCTTGAACTGGTTGTCAAAATAAAATCGACTGAGTGCCTTAAGCGCTCGCCTTAGTAGACCTGTGAAGCTGTTAAGGCCTTACTAGGCCAATAGTGTAGTAAGTTCGAGAAAAAAACCGCCTTAACTACTCAATTGATTAACATGTCATTTTTTATTGAAGTCTTTAAAGGCACAGAAAGGGATAAAGACGTCTTTTCATCCAGAAAAAAGACAAAAGAGGAATAGGTTAAATCTACATTAACGTGAGTGAAGCCACTGTCAAAAGCTAGTTAATTCTAATCTTTCTCAATAAATAATACTACAAAATTCAAAAATAATTTCTGAAATCTTACTCGTAGTTCCAAAGGTTTGTGCTATTAGACAAACTAGAAAATATACTACATTTTTCACTCTATAGATATAAGTATAGTTTAAAAATTCCCTTCTTTTAATCAACATCAAGTCAAATTGAGAAAATTGTCTTGTAGTCGTTAGTAATTGGGTTGAGGAGGCGATCTAAAATACTTACGCTAGACTCAATATAAAAGCTAAATTGTTATTATTTTTTACCTCAACAGAACTCTTTTATTAGTTTAAATATTATACCAGTGAACCCTACAAAAAACTACAATCTAATTAACCTTGGCGTTTTCACCGCTTAAATACTAAACAAATCGTCAGCCGACGTTAGCACTTTGAAGGCAAAAAATAGACAAATAAAAACTATACTATACCGACTACTTTACTTTTTTATATTTTTAATCACAGAACCTTTTCAGCGAATAAAAATAATCAAATTTCACGATAAAAATTCCTTTAAAACATGAATTGCATTAAAACCTTTTGCATCAAAGCGTGTTAAAAGGAATTCATAATCCATTGACAATATATATAGATAGCAGACGCACAGACATCATTATAAAGAGAATCATTACTTGCGTAAATAAAATGCTCAAGACGTAGCTATCGGACCAAAATTGTTTTAATTGGCGTCAAAAGGATATCGTCTAATGACGTCTTATTGAGCTACACAAAACTAATACGTTCAATGAGCAATGTTCAGTGATTGATTTAATTATCAACTGTGCTCATATCAAAAAGTGTATTTGGCTATCAAATCTGTATTT
This sequence comes from Antheraea yamamai, assembly GCA_036509395.1. Lineage (NCBI taxonomy): Eukaryota > Metazoa > Arthropoda > Insecta > Lepidoptera > Saturniidae > Antheraea > Antheraea yamamai. The sequence continues at coordinate 16,283,478 of AP028436.1, read as the reverse complement.
ATTTTTTTAATGACAGATACATCTACATAAGTTGTAAGTATACAGATTTATATATTCTGATCATTTCCTTATTTAATACAATTGTTTTTTGAAGTTAAAACCTCTTTAGTCCCGTTATGATATGAACGTAGATGACAGGAATAAATCTATAGAACGAAAAAGGGACATTAAAAAGTCACAACACATGCACATGTATAGGATTTAACATGCGAGAGAATAGAAAGCATTATCGTTTATATGAATGTTTTATAATTGTTTAAGATTTCACTTGTACCAGGTATGAACGGTACAAAACGGACAAAACGGTAATGTACATAAGCTATAAGGATCGCTGCAATCGCAGAACATCAGTGGCCGACCGAATAATTGCAGATCGATGGTCGTCGTTACATCGGGTTGCAAACATAATGTCTAGAACTATTACACAAAAAATAACTCAAAACAAAACGCAAAGGGGGAAAATGAATCACAGCAATTACTTCCCATGACGGGAATTATAGTTACACTCAAGTTGGGTACAAGTCTCTCCGCCATATCCTTATATCTACTAGATATAAGCTATGGTGATGCTCCGCCTGTATAACTCTTGTTCGCGTATTTCACACAATAATCAAAACTTTTTAAATCCCGCATATCGAGACCAAAATCCAATATCAATCAATGCTACTATTACAATCCGTCAATGCTATCTAGCACATCCCAATAATATACCTAACCTTTGTTTGATCTTGATTATCTTATTCTTGACACGAGATAAGAAAAATAAGAGATGTAAAATTAATGGAATCTGTTTATTTAAGATATAATATTAAGTTAAAACAATTATTCAATAACCCAGCTCATAAAATCCAGTTAATGAATAATCAAATGTTGATATTTAACTTTAATTATGCGTTGGAAAAATACTATCTCTTTTTAATACTGCTGTACAAACACGACGTCCGTGTGTCCGCACACTTTTCTCGCACACGCTTTGACTTAATCGAAGCAGTCTTCTGTTAACATTCCCTTTCGTTACACACGCTTCTCTTGCTAAATCCGATCTGCCAGTTGTTTACATTCCAGGCCATTTAATGTTAAATAAACAACAACTATACACTAAGCACGAAATTATTGGTCTTATAACTAACTGTTAGCAAAATCTTTGTTTCAATTTCAATGCCGAATTTCATGGAAATCATTGATACTGAAAATAGTCAACAATATATGAAAATAATAGAAAACGTACTTTAAAAAATCTAAGAAGGAACACTTAAAACATAATCTTTCTTTAAACAATATCTTATTATAGTATAGTCCGCGTTGAATAGTTACTTTGGGGTGACGCTAACACGCAGCGGAAGCTCTTAAAAGGAAAAAACACCTCGATTTTGAAACATTTTTATTGTTCCTCCGCTCCTATTGGTCTTAGCGTGATGATATATAGCCTTCATCGATAAACGAGCTATCTAACATTGTAAGAATTTAACAAATCGGGCCAGCAGTTCCTGAGATTAGCGCGTTCAACCAAACAAACCCTCTTATCTTATATTTTTTTTCTTTGTGCGTGTGTATGTGACTGAACTCCTCCTAAACGACTGGACCGATTTTGATGAAATTTTTTGTGCGTGTTCGAGTGGATCCGAGAATTGTTTAGATTTGGACTTTTTTACAATTGGACCCGGTAGGTGGCGCTGCGGTTGACTTTTGGGATTTCTATTTTTTATTATCAAGGCAGGACAACGTCCGCCAGGTCCGCTAGTATTAGTATAGATTTACTACTCTTCTCTCGTACTTAACTCGAGCCGTCATTCAAATTACAATAACTTTTGATAGAGTCTACCGATTTTAAAGAAACAAAGACTAAGTTACTCTCGAGGATATGCTTTATGCTTTAGATCAGGTTTTATTGTGAACCTAGTACTTTAGCAGTAATGCTTCTTCATACAAACGGACAGACAGACAGACAGACATTTCTAAAAATAATTGAAATATATTTTATTACTTATTCCTAGACACCTGCAATAATTTTTTTCACGAAAATCGAAAAAGTACAGACGCGTTAGATTTAAATTCTTATTATATGTATGTATAGATTATTTTATTCAAATAACAATGCAAAACATGTTATGACTGGTCTTATAATATATCTATTTATTTACTCGCTTTAGCTCGCACTAATGTAGATTTGACCTATCCCTCGAGAACAGTATTGTTTTTTGGATGACATGTACCCTATGTCTCCTTATGTACCCCTGACAACATATATGCAAAATTTTATGACGATCGGTGGAGTAGTTAGGCGTGAAATCGTAACAGATCAACTCATATTCGCGTTTATTGGTTTCGATTAATTTGGTTTGTTTTATTTTCATGGAATACGTGGAAGTTTTGTATTAATAATATATTGTATTCATATAAATATATATTGAAGTGAAACTTCTAATGGGAGGGCTTTGAAATTCTAATCTGCAACTTTTTTTATGTGACGAAAAGTAGTGGGGATAGACACTGTGTCGGACAGAGTGTTGAAAACACCGGTTCTCGTTCGATCACCTCAGTTAAGCAACGTCGGACGCGGTCAGTACTTGAAAAGGTGACGGCCTGTGAACACCGCGTAAAGTTGGCTTTTTGTTGTAAAACGTTTCCCTGTAATACAAATTTTCACATATGTCTTTACAAGATTATTTTTATATAATTCTCTTTTTCTTTGTATCATGTATGTATATATGAAAAAATAACTACATCATATATTTATACTTGGATTATTAGGTCTTCAAAATGCTTTATTTTAAAACACATATTAAGTGTCCTCGCCAATACCTATTAACCTATTTGTTTAGCAGGTATGCAGGTATTAATAATGTAACTTCCTGACAACACTCGCCACTACTTGTTGCACGAAAAGCAAGGACGATTGACTTGCAACGATCCTAAACAAGCCGGTGATGTTTTTGTATCCGAAGACAGAAAAAAATGATCACGTAATCAAATTTAATTTATTTACCATTGTACTCGAGTCCGCATTGCTATTTTTGACCTCTACGCACAATACAATATTTATTATAAATATTATTACCAACAATTTTATGACTCAAACACTTCTGTATTCCACAGTATCGAATATATATTTTAAACACGGCTTCGCTTTCGTTAACATTTATCTATGATTGTTGTAAAGCACAGGAACTTCATATTAATATTAACGACTAGCTTCTGCCCGCGACTTCGTACGTGTGGAATAGTTACTAGGCTAACGCTAACACGCAGCGGAAGCTCTTAATAGGAAAAACACCCCGATTTAGAAACATTCTTCATTGTTGCTACGCTCCTATTGGTCTTAGCGTGATAGCATATAGCCTTTCTCGATAAATGAGGTATATAACACTGAAATAATTATTCAAATCCGACCAGTAGTTCCAGATATTACCCCCTACAACCTCACAAACTCACGAACTTTACCGGTGTTTTTACAAAAAAATTAAATACCTATTGAATACTTGCTTTAAAAAGGTTACGTATTAAATGCACCGCGCTCACCCGAGGTAAGTTTGGACCGCCTACGCCGCCCATAAGTGTTCGAGGCTACAACAGCGATATCGGATCCTGAATCCTGTGCATTCAAGACGCTATCGCGACGCAAGTTTCCGGGTTGAGGTCGCGTTCCGCAAGGAATGTGACTTCCCCTGAGCCTGCACGACGGCGTCAACTTCAGGAAACCTCTATAAAGGCCCTTTTCAGGGCCACCCGACGACCCCAGCATCCAACACGGACACCGAAGCCGCCCGAACAACAATGACGACCCCCAGCAATGAAGCCCGGACCCCGACTACATCGAGGTTGAGAATACCTCCTGCGATAACCCAGGACAACCGGCTCGCCTCCCACCTGCAAGTCGCGTCGCCCGTCGACGCCTACGCACCGGAGGGAAGCCAGACGCCAGATTACACGCTAATCGACTACGAGAGAGACCTCGTTTCGCTGGCTCAACTCATCGGAACAGAAATACTGTCGATGCACATGCTTCGGTGGATGGCGCTGTGCCTGCGCGTCCGCGAAGCTGAGGCCGAAGGAACTACACCCACCATGGAAGACGTAGCCGCCCTAGAGCTAGCCGCCAAGGGCGTACTAGCTCCACCAATAATCCCGCTGAAAATGATCAAGAAGATGAGCCCTATCGGCAGAGCTAACAGGAGAACTCGCGAAGAGCTCGAAGCGGACGAATCGGCGCACGAACCGCGCCCGAGGCTCCGCTCCAAATCCGCTTCACCACTAGGCGCACAGAACACCAATAACAACGAAAAACCACTGCAACAACGCGAAAAGAGACTCAAGTTAACCCAGACGTGCCCGGAAACCTCCGTTCCCGTATCGCAACACGCACCTGCAAACAATGAAAACTCTTACGTAACTCCTTATCGCTCTCATCCGGGAGCTAAAAATAGAACAATAGAAATTCCAGCTGCGGCCGTGACCTTGAAGACAGCAGCGCCAGCGGCGGAAAGAATTCGCACCAACCCGGCGCATGCGCAAGGCTCCGCCAATCAGGCGCGAGATGCGGCTCTAGGCGCGACCTACGCGATGGCAGCGGCAGCGGAAAAAAGAAGAACTACCACAAAATCGGCGCATGCGCAGCCCTCCACCAATCAGGTGAGGGCTGGGCCCTCGACCGTCGCCGAAAAAGACGCAACCAACAAAAACGCAGAAGACTCAACTAAAAAGTCAAACAAATATCCCCCGATAATCGTCGAACGCCTTCCAAATTGGCATTCGCATCTGAAGACACTATCTGAAAAGATAGGCAGAAACTCGAACGCCCGCCCCTTCGGACATGGAGTGAGATTCCTGCCAGAAGACGGCGAAGAGTATCGTATCATACAACGATACTTAACAGACTTGGAAGAAACTGAAAACATCCGATGGTACTCCTACTCTCCGCCAGAAGAGCTGCTACTCAAAGTAGCAGTAAGAGGACTACCGTCAGACGCGGAACCGGATGACGTGAAAGACGCCCTAAGAGAAAAAGGGTTCGCACCTGAACTCGTCAAGAACATCCGGGCGCGGGGAGGACGCCCGGGCAGCGTCTTCTACGTCGCCCTCAAGAAAGATGACACAACAATTCCGGCCATATACAATGTGTCAGAATTGTTACTGATCAAGGGAATCAAGGTGGAGGCATGGCGTGGGAAGACTGGCCCCGCCCAATGCCACCGCTGTCAACAATTCAGACACAGCTCGCACCAATGCCATCGCAATCAAGCATGCGTCCGTTGCGGCGGCCCGCACTTCGCACGCGACTGCGACCGGCCAACTGACCAAGCGCCGACCTGCGCCAACTGCGGAGGTCCCCATCCTGCTAACTTCACCCTATGCCCGGTATACAAAGCCGAGGCTCGCAACAAACGAGCCGGCACCGTGGCCAGGAAGAAACAAGCGGAGAAACAAGCAGAAGTGGCCCAGACTCAAGTTCGCCCTCAAGATCGTCAAGTAACCCAGCAAAACACGGTCACCGAAGCCGCGCTGACGTCACTTATGGCGCCAGCGAATGAAAACCCACGAATAAGCAAAATTCAAAACACTACCAACAAGAGACGGCGAAACAAAAAGAAGACGAAAACTCAAAAAGATGGCGCCACCGGTACCATGCGACAAGAGCGCCAACCGGCGGCTCTAGACGTCATCGCGCACACAATGGACGCGCTAAAAGACATCTTGCTCGCTGTTCGCGAAGGGGAACAGGGACAGAGAGCGGCAATGACTGGCCTGGCAAAACTATTACAATTCAATGGATAATAAGCCCCTAAGAGTCGTACATTGGAACGCTCAAACCCTTAAGAAAAAGGGAAAATTAATCGAGAATTTCCTGAAAGAACAAAACGTGGATGTAATGTTAATTTCAGAAACGAAATTAACTGACAAAACACCATTCAAGATTGCCAACTACATTACGTACACGAAAAATGAAGTCACGGCAGATGGCGCTGCCTACAGAGGACTGGCAGTCCTTGTCAAGAAAAACATAGTTCATCAGGCTATACCATACGTGGAGTTCCAGTCTCTCTACGCACTGGGCATCCTGGTGAACTACGCCGGTCAGCACATGAGGCTGTATGCTGCCTACAGACCTCCAAGACATATCATAAATAAACTCACGGATGAACTCAAGATCCTACTAGCGCCACCTATACCCACAGTACTAGCGGGCGACTTCAATGCTAAACATACTAGCTGGAGTTGCTCGAGATCGTCACATGTGGGGAAAATTATAAAGAAAAACTCCGAGGAACAAGACTACGAGGTGATAGGACCCAGCGAGCCTACCTATTACCAAGGCCGCTACCAAAGTGTCATCGACCTAGTCATATACAGAGGCCTGAACACACCGCCGCTCCAGACCGTACTCGCAGACCTGCCGTCAGACCATCGACCGGTGCTGCTAGAGTTCACCGGACCGACCACGAAAATTTATTTCCCAAGAAGTCGGCAAGTCACGGATTGGAACAAATTTTCGAAGGAACTAGAGCGCACAACGCCCTCTAGGGCCATGATAACTAGCCAGGATGTATCATGGCTCACGGAAGAGATAACGGCGAGTATCAATAGAGCGATTGACAATGCCTCACATACTATTAGTACTACGAGAAGACTTGCACCACTCCCAAAGAGAATTCAAGACATGATCTCAGAAAAGAGGGCGCTCCGAAAGTTTTGGCAGCGAACTCGCTGCCCTCTGGCGAAAAACCGATTAAACAGACAAATCGAAGCTGTTCAGATGGCGCTGGGAAAATACGCAGCCGACTCCTGGAGCCATCACATAGTCGAGATATCGGAAAAGCTTCCGCCGATTTATAAACTATGCCGAAAATTAACCACGGTGCCGGAACCGGCCCGACCGATATACGGGGAGGACGGACGGCTGTACTTCACAGCGCAGGAGCGCGCGAATATTTTCGCCGCCTCGCTAGAAAAACAGTTCACGCCCAATCCGGTAGTTGATGCACACCACCAGCAAACAGTAGAAAACTTCCTAGCTACATACCGAGACGATATGAACACCGTACAAGCAGCAGAAAAGGAAAAACTCTATATAACACCGAGTATGGTCAAATACAAAATCAGAAAACTCAAACTAAGAAAAGCTCCCGGCGCAGACAAGATCACTAACACCATGCTACGCCATCTACCGGCGAAAGCAGTGGTGGCACTTACCCGCCTATTTAATGGCATTCTGCGTACGGGTTTTTTCCCTGTCGAATGGAAGCTAGGAGTCATCATCATGATCCCTAAACCAGGGAAAAACAAGCAGAAACCCGAAAATTACAGACCGATCACCCTTCTAAACACGATGGCCAAACTGTTTGAAAGTATAATCTTAACCTGGATGAAGCCGGCGATCGACCTTAGGCCTGAACAGTTCGGGTTCCGCGAGGGCCATTCGACGACGCTACAGCTCGCCAGAGTCACGAACATCCTGATCACCGCCTATAACAACAAGAAGCACACAGCTGCAGTACTTCTCGATATGGAAAAGGCTTTTGATCGGGTGTGGCACGAAGGCCTATTATACAAATTAGCCACACAGACCAGCCTACACAACCAAATCTTCCTCGTACTACAGTCGTACCTGCAAAACAGGAGGGCGCTAGTGAGGATTGAAGATAAAAAATCTCACGTATTCTCCATCGGCGCTGGGGTGCCGCAAGGCAGCTGCTTATCGCCGATTCTTTATGCCGTATACACTAATGATATCCCGTGTATCGCCCCTGCAGAGCTAGCGCTGTTCGCCGATGACACGGCGTACCTGGCCACGTCCATGAACAAAAATAGGGCGGCAGCACTGCTGCAGCCGACACTAGACGTGTTGCCAGATTGGCTAGATAGATGGCGTCTCGCAGCCAATGTAAAGAAAACTCAGGCAATCACTTTCAGAAGATCCACTAAGCAGCCACCACTGCTGAAACTAAGAGGCCAAAGACTACCCTGGCTCGAGGTAGTGAAATACCTCGGGATCAGCATAGACAAAAAACTCAACTATAAACATCATGCCACAGGAGTGATCGCGCGCACCAAAACAGCCCGCAGGATGTTACGTCCACTGCTCGCTTCGAAGCTGCCCCTGCGGGCTAAAATTGGACTGTACAAAATGTACATCCGGTCGCGACTGATATACGCAGCCCCTGTCTGGTACGGATGCTTAGCTGAAGACACCAAAGAACAAATGAGAAGACAACAAAGCATGACGCTCCGAACTATTACGTCGGCCCCGCGCTTCGTCAGTAACAGGACGATAGCGCGGGATCTTAAAATAGAGAGCCTGGACGATTTCATCAGCCGTCTCGCGACGAATATGTTTGCGCGTGCGGATGCATCGGACCTCGCGCATCTCCGAAATATCGCACCGCTTCACGCGAGACCTCCAGACGACAGGAAAACAAAGAAAAAGAATACCCGCCCCCTCTGCAAGAAGGGGATAAAGATGCGCCCGCAAGCCAGAGAACTCGTCAACGTCGAGGAAACGAAACCGTGACCTAGACGAAGATGAACAACGAAAACCGAGAGATAAAAACTCACAATAAAAAAGACACTATCGTTGCTACGATGGTAGCAGACGCCACCACCAGAGGCGCTAGCCTGATGTGGTTTCCCCACTCGCGGCTCGTAAAAGAGGGCGCGAGTGAGACGA